>VKOC01027224.1:0-11120 GCA_009364415.1 Spea multiplicata
CCGTTGTGCCGGGATAGAATTGGTCGTGAGGGTAGGTTGGAGGGTGATGAGTAGCTACGTAGCACTTCCCAGATAGATTGAGTGGAAGCCAAGAAGTGATAGGGTTGAAGAATGGTGTCGACATCACTGGTAGTAGTTAGGACCTCGTTTGACAGGCGTGATAATGCGTCGGCCTTGCCATTGCGGGACCCTGGGCGATAGGTGATGTGGAGCTGGAAACGTGAAAAGAAGAGTGCCCATCTGGCCTGCCGGGGTTGCAGACGTCTTGCAGAACGCAGATATTCCAGATTTTTATGATCTGTAAATACAATGATGGGGTGAGGTGCCCCTTCGAGGAGATGTCTCCACTCCTCCAGAGCCAACTTAATGGCTAGTAATTCTCGCTCTCCCACATCATAATTACGTTCCGGTGGCGTCAGTGTCCGGGAGAAAAATGCCACCGGATGTAATTGGCCATCACACTCTTGGCGTTGAGATAAAATAGCTCCAACCGCAGTATCAGAAGCGTCTACCTCCAATGTGTAGGGTTTGGAAGGTTCCGGAAGCGATAAGATAGGAGCTGTGGTAAATTTTTTCTTCAACGTCTCAAATGCGGATTGTGCCGCTGCCGTCCATTGAAAAGTAGAGTGTTTAGAGGTAAGTGCGGTAATAGGTTGGATAACCTTGGAAAAGTCCCTAATGAATCTTCGGTAAAAGTTCGCAAATCCTACAAAGCGTTGGACCCCTCTGCGGTCAGAGGGCGGAGGCCATTGTAAAACAGCTGTAACCTTTTTAGGATCCATCTTGATACAATTAGGTGATAGTATAAAACCCAGGAATTCCACAGTAGAGGTTTCAAAGACGCATTTCTCTGCTTTGGCGTATAACTGGTGTAGTCTGAGACGACTAAGTACCATCTTGACGTGTTCACGGTGAGCGGTAAGCGAGGAGGAATAAATGAGAATGTCGTCTAGGTAGATAATGACGAATTTATCCAAGACGTCCCGGAAAATATCATTTATAAAGTATTGAAATGTAGCAGGGGCATTACATAGTCCGAATGGCATGACCAAATATTCAAAATGACCGTATCTAGATCGAAAGGCCGTTTTCCATTCATCCCCGTTGCGTATTCGTATGAGATTATAGGCGCCCCGTAAGTCAAGTTTTGTGAATACCTGAGCCGTGCGGGCATGATTCATGAGCTCAGAGATCAATGGAAGAGGGTAGCGATTTTTCACAGTTATGTTATTTAACCCTCTGTAGTCGATGCACGGGCGTAATTCTCCATTTTTCTTTTTAACAAAAAAGATGCCAGCGCCCGCAGGGGAGGTGGAAGGTCGGATAAAGCCTTTAGCCAGATTCTCGTCAATATATTCCTTGAGGGTGGCAAGTTCAGGTTCGGATAGAGGAAATATTCTTCCAAAAGGGATAGACGCACCAGGGAGAAGCTCAATAGGGCAATCATAAGAGCGATGAGGGGGCAACTTCTCAGCTTTTTTCTTTTCGAATACATCCAGAAATTGATGATACGCTGGAGGAATGGCGGCGGCCAAGGAATAATCAGTAGTCGAACATAGTGCTGAAGGTAATAAACATTTATTAGTGCAAAATAATGATGAAAAGGTTAAAGTCCCGGTCTCCCAATTAATAACAGGATTGTGATTTCGGAGCCATGGGAGGCCCAGGATGATAGGAAAAGTAGGGGCTGGAACAATGTCAAATTGGAGCAATTCGTGATGCTTTTCACCGATGGAAACGATTAGTGGAATAGTCTCTTGGGTAATCGGTCCCGACTTAAGGGGGCTGCCGTCAACCAGCTGGATATAAATAGGGCTTGATCTCCGTTGTGTAGGGATAGCCCAGGTCTTGGCTAGCTCCACGTCCAAGAAGCACCCACTGGCTCCAGAATCAATCATTGCAGAAAGGAGGATAGGCTTTTTAGTCCACTGCAAGGAAAGAGAAATTGATAAATGTGGTGTGCAAATGTGGGGTGAAATAAGTCTTTTCTGGGTGACAATATTCTTACCATCATAGAGACGGTGGCGATTACCGCAGTTGTTAACTGTATGTCCCGGTTTCCCGCAATACAGGCACAAACTTAGTGATCTTCGTCTGGATCTCTCTTCCGGTGTCAGATGGCCTCTCGCAAGCCCAATTTGCATGGGTTCTTCGGCAGGAGTGGGTGCTCGGGGAGGCGAATACGGTACCGGGAAACGGTTGGAACCTGAAGAAACTGACGTGGGACCCCGTTCCGCTTTTCTTTCTCTGAGGCGACGGTCAATTTGGGTCGCCAAGTGGGTAAGCTCATCCAGGGAGTTGGGCATACCGACTCGTGCCAGCTCATCTTTAAGAGCGTCCGATAAGCCCAGACGAAATTGATCGAGTAATGCCGATTCGTTCCACGTGGTCTCTAGAGATATGCGGCGGAATTCCGTGATATATTCTTCTACCGGTCGGCGCCCTTGTTTGAGGGCCCGTAGGTTAGTGGTAGCAGTGGAGACTCTAAACGGATCCTCGTACATAGAATCTAGAGCATGACGAAACGTGGACCAAGAATCCAGGACTGGACTCTGGGTATGCAGTAAATGGTGAGCCCATAGTTGGGGTTCTTCCTGCAGGAGAGAAATAACCGTATGGATCCTGACGTAATCAGAAACGTAGGTACGTGGTTTCAGATTGAACAGTATCTGGCAGGATGTAATAAAGGTACGGTATTTTTTCCTGTCTCTTGCAAACTTGTCTGGAAGGGCCACTTGAGGTTCTAACGCCATGGCCCCCTCCGGAGCTAATGGAAGAGGCGGAGGGGCCACAATAGATGGACCTCCTGAGGTTGCTGGAGTTGTTTGAAGCTGTTGAAGCTGTTGATGAAGCTGGATATGACTTGACTGCAGGTCTTGAACAGATTGCGTTAATGAAGACACCTGCTGAGTGAGAGAGGACATGGCGTCCAAAAACTGGCTTGCGGGCTCCATGTATGACTTGGTATAATGTAAGCAAATGTTTGGCGGAGTCCGGTATGCAAGCCGGGGTCAGGGTATCCAGAAAATAAGCAAAGTCCGTTAAACAAGCCGGGGTCAGGGTATCCAGAAAATAAGCAAAGTCGCGTTAAAGCAAGCCGGGGTCAGGGTATCCAGAAAATAAGCAAAGTCCGTTAAACAAGCCGGGGTCAGGGTATCCAGAAAAATAGCAAAAACACAGCTAGGTAAGGAACGAACAGAGAGAGAAATATACCAAGTGCCCAGCAGCAGAAGCTGCTGGGTTTTAAATGTTCCCGGGCAATGATGTCATCGGGAGCGCGAGCGGCCCCCACCCTCCTGAAGCAGAGAAAAAGGAGGCGGGGGCTCGCGCGCGCCGCTAGATGCGGCGTGGACGCGAGCGAGGACGGACCCGTGTCCGCGCCGGCCGGATGCGGCGAGGACCGAACCGCGTCTCTGCCGGTTGGACACGGGGAAGAAGTTGCGGAGGACCGACCCGCGGGTATTCCGGTGAGTGGCTGCGGGTCGGTTCTCCGCAGGGTTGCTGACAGTTGATAAGTAATGAAGACATTCAGGGGACGAAGGTTGATGACTGGTCGAACACCTCCGCCCTTCTTGGCCACTAAGAAAAGGCTGCTTAAGAAACTGAGTGTCAGGGGAAACGGAAGTTATGGCCCCCTTGGCGTACAAACCTTGGACCTCCGCAGAGACTAAAGCCACGCCTGCTTCGGAAAAATGTATTTTCCCGGGAAACTGACACTGAATCAGAGTGTTCATAAAATCTATCCTGTAACTCGATACGGTTTGCAGGACCCAAGGGTCTGAGGTCAGTGACCTCCAAGCATCGTAATGAAGCAGAAGTTGTCCTCCGACCTGAAAGTCTGTTAGAAAATGTGTTAGATTCGTACCATAAGAGCGCCTGGCCTGGTAGGATCCTCTAGCTCCCCTGTTCTGCCATGGACGGGAACGTTGCGGGACAAAAAGGTGTTGGCGCAGGCTTATGCTCTTGGAAATGAGATCTGGACAAACCGGGGCCTCGAGATCCGATGACTGGACCTCTAGAGTAGCGGCCCAGTAGACGGCCCCTGTGTCTACTGGCCCCTCCAAAAACCTTTCCCCAGAATACTTTACGCATATTGGACTGAGCCTTGTCTAGAGCGGTAAAAGTGTGTACGTAATTGCCAAAGTGTTTAACGAACGAGTCGCCTGCGGGCCAGGCTCAGACACTGCAATATTGACCAGTTTACAAAGATGTAAAAGTACGTTGTAGAAAAACAAGCGAAAATGGCCGCCGCACGTGCATCGCGCATGGCGAGACGCAGCAAGTGAAAAAACAAGTGACGCGGCAAGTTAAAACAAACGAGCGAACGCAATGACCGGTTCAATAGTAAACACCGGCGGCGGGGTTGAAAACGAAGGTAGAGAAAAGGGAGGAAGGCATAACCGCCTCCCCAGGGAAATGGTAGGACAAATAGATATTCAAAATTGTATATTTATCTCCTGAGGGAGCAGCAAAGAAAAGAGGAAGTTTGATGGACCTAAGCAGTTATATAGGAGGAGGAGGAGTATCCGTGATGGGCCCTTATTGGATGCCTAGATATATGCTGATTGGTCTTTTTTATTGTTGTATTTGTTCTAAATATTTTCTTTGCTGCTGACGGAATAAAGAAAAGAGTTAAGCATAATGGGAGCCTCCGTGTCTTTATAAATTGGTGTTATTGTCTACTGAAAATGTCTAACAAAATACTGTTTCACGCTATTTTTATGCTGCACAGAATGAGAATGTCTAAAAAGTGCCCCAATGAGATAAAAAAAAACATGTATAGTGGAGTCAAAAATCATTAACTTAGCAGCAGGAAAGAGAACTGTGGTTTCAGCTATCATCGGCATAGATATTCTGCAATTATTTTAAATATGTGTATAGAAAAATATTATTACTGAACCTGATGTTTGTAAAAGTATTGAAGGAATCTGCAACTTAAACACTATTCGGAAACAAAACAGAACTCTCTTGATTATTTAAGACATTGCTATGTTCATATTAATGCCACATTAATGTGTCTTGTAGCAGGCATGTGCGAGAAAGCCTTTGACTTAGGGTGATCGGATTGCCCGGGACAGTCCTGCAATGGGACTTTAAGAGAGAGAGAGGGTAGATAGTGAGAAAGGGGGTAGTAAGAATATTTAAATAAAGGGTGAGATTGAGTGAGAGAATACATGATTATGTGAATGAAAGTGAATTAGTGAGTGACTGTAAAAGTGTTTGTGTGTATCATAGATGTATAATTGATTTGTGGAAAGGCAAAGATGGCACAAGCAGGGTGCTTAAGACTTGGGGACTTACATGGCGCAGGCATGGTGTTTATGAGACAAAGATGGCATAAGGCGTACAGTTTGGGCACAAAGTTGACTCATGCTGGGCTGTTTGGCAAGTCTTATGTGTGTTATCTGGGTGCTGATCAGTTTCTATGTGGGCAGTGTGGACGCCAGGGCTGGCTTAATTTACCTTTATTGCTGAGTTCTGCAGTGCTGTGTCCATGTGTTTTTTGATCTATATCCTCAGTGCTGAGTTTACATGTGATTTCCAGTTGATCTATACCTGCAATACTGGGCTTGTGTGTTCTGTTGATTTATACCTGCAATGCTATGGTTCCATACATTATTATTGTATACCTGCAAATACAGAATTTGTTTGTCTGATTCTATGCCTTCAGTGCTGAGTTCACATGTGAATTTTAATTAATCTATACATGCAAAGCAAGAATACACTCACATAACTATTTAAGAGCAATTTACTAATACCACTCTGAGGCACACATCATTAGATGTATTAGGCCATTAGCTTTATCCTCTAGAGTATTTTGTCAAATTTGAAACTTAACACATAGACTCTCCTTAATATACATTGGTACCAGTCTCTGCTGCCATCTGCCAGACTCTGCTGCCAGACTCCTCTGCCGTTTTCTATCAGCCTGCCACTGTCTGCTGGTTCCCTGGGCCACTGGGTTCTTTTATACTGGCCATCCCAATGGAGGGTTCTGAGCCCGAACCTGTCCCTTCACAGTCCCCGCAGTCATCAGTTACACTGTACCTCCTTCAGGGTCAGTATATAATGATGGAAATTATGCTGTACCACCCTCAGTGTCTGGCTTGCTATAAAAATAGATGGGAGTTAAGCTGTACTGATGTAATTTTCTGGATCAATATATAATGATGGGAGTTATCAGTACCAAGATCATTATATAATGATAGAAGTCAAGCCGTACCACTGTGTCTAAATCACTACGTAATGATGAGAGTTGTGGTGTACTGCTATGACGCTTAGTATATATTGATGGGAGTTATACTGTACCACCTCCAGGCTCAGGATATAGTGATGGGAGTTATTCTGTACCACCACCAGTGCTTAACTTACAATTTAATAATGGGAATTATGCTGTATCATTGTGAGTGTCTTTATGGGATTGATGCTATATCTCATTAAGCTCAAGCAAAACGCTTGCTCAGGCCCAGAACAGCACAAAATGAGCAGATATGTGTTAATATTTTTTAATTCTCTGCAGCTCTAATATCATTTATATCCTTGTTATTTATGTATCTACTTTCTTCAATATAACCTCTGTAATGGTGATAAAATTCACTTGCCTGATGTAAATGCTGCACTGCAAATGTATCTACCACATACCAAGGATGAATAGTAGTGTTGGTAAGAACTTAGTGATATAATGTTTGCAATAATTAGGCTTTTTAAAACCCTATACCCTCATTAGGATGGTGGTCATATAAGCTAATGTAGTCACCCAGGTACTTTTATTACCCTCCACCTCATTGCACATGGGATGCAGGAAGATAGGGACTTCTTGGAGTCACTTTTATTTAATGTGAGTTGGAAACGACTCTCACTGCCTACGCAATTCCAGCATACCCCCTGACCCACCCTTTTATGACATTACTACCCAGAAAAGGGAGCGCTTCAGGTAGCTTACCCTGGGAAGTTCATATGGATTCTCATACTGTGATGACTGAAAAGGGACACTATTATTATTATTATATTTCAATTTATAGGACCCTTATACAGGGCACTTTACATGAATATATTAATAAATAGAATCAGGTACTAGACATGTGTCAAGATAGTGAGGACACTAAAAGCTGGGGAGAGACTTGGACGGAGAGGAGCGACAAATAAGTGAAAAGGAGTTGGCTTGAAATATGATCTACTAGCGAGGACTGAGCTGGGGGAGGAAAAGCGCTAGATGTGATGGCAGGCATTTGTAAATAGGTGGGGTTTTACAGGGCTATGACAATTTATGTGGAAGTGAGTGAATGATAAATGATCGAGGCTTGTTCCACTGGTAAGGAAATAGAAGAGATAATAATATATAAGAACAATGAAATACCTGTGGACTAGATCAAGCCTAAATTTAATTTGACATATAACATGTTTGATGTATAAATATTCAGATAGGGGTTTCTTCTTGACCTTTTTTCCAACTATAAAGCTGGAATACATTTCACACAGAGATACTGTCCAGACCCTCCTGAGAACTCTGCTCCTTTTTCCTGCATGTTAAATAGAAGTCAACAGAGCCCAGCTTACTAATCACAATGTGAATAGTAAAATAAATATAAAAATATAAAAAATATTTCTCCAGTGATGCCACCATCAAGGAAACATCCAGTTCCAATAAAATGTAAAAAAAGAAAGATCAAAAATATAAAGTTTATTTTTATGAGTAAGTCCTAAAATTAGAATGTCTATAAAAATCCTTTCATGGAAAGAATTAAAAACCTCACATTTGAAATACCCATTGGGTGTCTAGTTTGTATGATTTAATGGGGTAAATTGAATTTGCTGGCTCAGGGCCAGATTGGGAATAAAAATGAGCCCTGGAAATATTTGGACACCAGCCCCATGTATTGTATTGCGTGGTCGAGCTCTTGTACTCACACGACACACGCCTTACACACGCCATTCTGAGCTACACTATTTACCATCCAAATAGCTGTAAATCATTATTTTTAAAACTATATTAAATTGTTCCTTTACGACAACAGAGTAACACATTATTATCTAAATTGCAGGAACCAAAAGTGTTAAAAGGCCCACATAAGTACCTGGGATTAGACAGAATGTTAACTCCTCGGCATCCATGGTGATGGATAAAGATGGCATCAGTGCACGGCAAATGTAGATACAATCTTATGTGATGGGACTGGGAGTACATCAGTACACTAAAAAAATCATTATACACCTGAAGCCACAATTTAGCGGCACTAATCCTTTTCATTAAAATCTGCAGATTTTCCTCTCACTGATTTCTGGGCCTAGAAAGTTTTGTCCTCTGAAGCGACTACAAATTCAACACACACACACCAGGACAGGCTCTGCCACAACCAACCGAGCCGCCATTACACACACACACACAACCGGGATAACGCCTCTGCCACATAACACCCAGACACTACACACAGGAAGTGCTCTGCAACACAACACGCTCAGACCACACACAAGGACAGGCTCTGCAACACCAACACCCAGACACCACGACACAAGGACAGGCTCTGGAACACCAACACCCAGACACACACAAGGATATGCTCTGCAACACCAACACCCAGACACACACAAGGACAGGCTCTGCAACACCAACACCCAGACACACTGAAACATATATTTTTTTATTTTCTACATTGCTTTGTCATTAACTGCCCCATTTGTATGTTTGCCTCCTTGTGTACTGATGTCCCATTCAGGCCCCCCTTTAGTATTGATGTGTCCCCCCCACAACCTTGTGTATTTCCCCTTTGTGCATTTATGCCCCCACAATACGAGGTTAATGCAGTAAGCACTACGCAGACAGTGTAGAGGGCAAGGATGGCCAGAGTGTGGAGACACAGATATAGAAATGTTATCTGGCCATCCTTGCCCTCTACACTGTCTACACCGTCATTTTTATCATGTTTCATTTATTAACCTTTAAAATAGTTTAGTGAATATCCTAAACATCAATAAATTCTTTTACTGTTTGCCTTTAGTACTTTCTCACATTACATCTCAGTCTTCTATCCACTTTAAACCATGCTCTCTAGATACATAAATACCAATATGTGAGCAAATGTCCACCCAGCTTTAATAATTAGAAGATGTTGTCATCTATTCTCCCATAGTTTTATATAAAATTGTAGTCTACAGATGCTTGACAGTTTCTGTGGTACATGGTCTAGGACAGAATCTTTTGTAATATGATTAAGTTTTACTATAGTAACACAAGGTTATCTTCAGCCCCTAGGAAAAAAAATGGCTGTGATGTTTTAGAAAGGCTAAGGACATTGTGTTTTTCCCTGAACTTTAGTGTCTATAAAATCTAACTTTCTTGTTTTTTTCCTGACAGAGATAAATAACAGGAAAGACTTCACACAATAAAAAGGTTAGGTGCATGCTTCAGAAACGGCTTCAGTAGCAGCCATCTGGGAAGCATTTACTTCTCATGTTATGGAAACTGCTAAAACATCCACATCTATGATGGAATCGGTGAAATTTACAGATTCCGAAAAATCTCAAGAGTTTTACAGATATAAAAAAAAATTACACTGTCTTCAGCTTGAACTTCTCACCTATTCCAAAATCTACTTAATTTAAAAAAGCCTTCCTCACTTAGCTTTTGAATCACTAAACTTCTATATATGCCAGGACAAATTGGTTTGCTTATCACACCTGCCTTTGCAGCTGTATTTAAGATTATTTTTTGAATATTAACGATTCCTTTTATAGATACTCACTGCCCACTCTATAAGGTACACCTGTTGAATTGCTTGTTAACATAAATAGCTAATCAACGAATCACATGGCATTTAAGTGACTTTCAAGTGACTTAGAACGTGGAGTGGTTGGGCTGGTCTGAGTATTTCAGAAAGTGCTGATCTACTGGGATTTTCACGCACAACCAGAGGGTTTACAGAGAATGGTCCAAGAAAATATCCAGAGAGGGGCAGTGTCTGGACAAAAATGCCCTGTTGATGTCAGAGGTCAGAGGAGAATGGGAAGACTGGTTAGAGATGACAGAAAGGCAACAGTAACTTAAATACAACCAAAGTATGCAGAATACCATCTCTGAACGCACAACACGTCGAACCTTGAAGCAGATGGGCTACAGCAGCAGAAGACCACACAGAGTGCCACTCCTGTCAGCTAAGGTCAGGAAACTAAGGCTACAATTCGCACATGATGATGTCTCGATTCCAGCTGCGACATTCAGATGGCAGGGCCAGACTTTGGCATAAATAACATAAAAGCATTGATCATCCTGCTTTGTATCAACGGTTCAGGCTGGTGGTGATGGTGTAATGGTTAGGGGGACATTTTCTTGCCACACTTTGGGCCCCTTAGTACCAATTGAGCATTGCTTAAATGTGACAGCCTACCTGAGTATTGTTGCTAACCATGTCCATCCCTTTATGACCACAAATGACGATGACGAAAAATGATATGACGACAAATCTGCAGAAACTGTGTGATGCCATCATGTCCATATGGACCAAAATCTCTGAGGAATGTTTCCAGCACCTTATAGAAAGTGTGCCACGAAGAATGAAGGCAGTGAGTGTGTGTGTGTATGATTTATACATATATATATATACAGTAGCGTACCTAGCGGGGGGCGGGGGGGCGGTCCGCACCGGGTGCCGCTCATCAGGGGGTGCCAACTTGCCGGCACCCGGCACCCCTCCAGCGACGGACAGTAATGTCCGCCGCTGGAGGAGCAGGCTCGCAAGGGAGCGGTATCGGAGGTCTTTAACAGACCTCCGGCTCCCTTGAGTGATTTGATTTTAAGCCGGTTCCCTTGAACCGGCTTAAAATCACTCAAGGGAGCCGGAGGTCTGTTAAAAACCTCCGATACCGCTCCCTTGCAATCCGCGCGGCAACTGCTGCTGTGCGCCGGGGTTTGTTGTCAGATCCCGGCGCACAGCACTGAAGCCGCGCCCACAGTGCCCTCTGACCCGGAAGAAGACAGAAGAAGAGGAGCGAAAAGGAAGAAAAGTAGCTGACTGCTGTAGGAAGAAAAGTAGAAAAGAAGAAAAGAGGAAAGGTAGGAAATCATTCAGTAAGAGTGACAGTGAGAGTGGATTGGTATGTGTGGAATCTGTGGATTGGTTTATGTG
>VKOC01027226.1:0-23193 GCA_009364415.1 Spea multiplicata
AGGAAAAGAGAATCATCGCTAAACCGACATACCCCAAAAATGGCAAAATTGCTCTGGGCTTTGAGGTACCAAAAACCCCCGGCCAGCGGAGGCGTTTTTACAGCCGCTTTGAAACTGTCAACCGCATCGGCTGCAATTGGAGCTTGGTGTTTCCGGTTTCCCGGCGGTGGGCCGGGTCATTAGTATAGCGTTTCGATTGCGGGGGCACACTGGGGGGCCAGTGGCCCCCCCTGCCGACGCCACTGAATATGAGTTTTAGATTCTGTAGCTGTGCTAGAGGAGTATGTGTGCCAAAGATGTAAATGATATGTCTTAAGCTTTTATTTAAAAATCAATTATACTTTTCCCCTCTATTATAGTCTATGGGCATTCCTCCCCATTAAAGTCTATGGGCATTCCATTTTGTCATTCGTTTTAGTATGTCCCCTGTCTTCCTATATCAGACTTTGTAGGAAAGCCTTTGAGCCGCTCTAATACCTAGTCTATTAGGCTGTGCAGCTTCTCTATCCTCTACTGAAATGAATACTGTCACAAACCATAATTTCCAATTTAGTGAAGTAATACAGTCCCATCATAGGTCAGATCAACCCAATACTGAAGCTAATGACCTGCATATTGAACTGTTAATGAAATGCCTGCTGGGCCTTAAGTCTGAAGGCAGTAATTGAGTTACCATATAAATACTTAACTAATAACAGGAGTCAGCTTGTAAAGGTCCCTGGTTGCTAAATGATTGAAATACATATTTCAAACCAAATCTGAGCAACATTGATCTGTTTTAAGAAACTGTATAATTCAACAGTGCTTAAGGCATAAACACCTTGACATGACATCTATCTGACTTACTGAGTTATGAGTTGTCAGGTTTGTTTGCGTGAAGGTGACCACATTCAGCCATTTTTCAAGGACACATGTCCATTTCATATATTCTCCTGCCCTGCATTGTGTGTATTGTATAACTGTAACAAGATGTTCTGTGAGTTAACACATACTGCAGGGCAGCACGTTACATTTATTGCTCAGCAATGTATATTGAAATAGCCAAATGCTGTCACCCTAGTCTGTTTGTATGTGGGATAGAAATACAAGAATGTCAAACAGCCATCATCCAATTGAGCAACATGAAAGCATTTTGAAGCCATCTTATGGCCATCTTATGGCCACAAGTTGTACTGCATAAGTAAGAGAAAGTGATAGAGAGAGAGAAAGAGTGCTAACTACCTCAAAAAAGTATGAGTTTTGGATAACACATTACTATAATAATACAACTTTAAACTGGGAAACCAAAAATCCTAATTCTTAAAGGACCGGAGACATTTGTTTTTATAAAATCCATTTCAGAGTCCTTTTTACATTGACTCCATGTATTTGGTCCGGCCAATGACCTCTGACATTTACTCCTATCATCACCCAGTCAATCCTGTTCTAGACACTTTTTGTCTGCTTATGCCTGTTCCAGACACCTCTTGCCTGCATGTCCTTGTCTACCAACCTGTTTTGAACCTTGAGCCATACAAGTGCAGAGCCATGGACGTGTGCCCCCCTGGAAATGTTCTGACTTAAATTCCACCCATTAAAAGAAAAAAAAGAAAAAACTTCTGAACATGTGTGGTTCTGGATAACATGCACAATGGAGATAAATCTCTTTTAAGCTCTCTTGCCTCCAATTTTGGAATTCGGCTAAATATCAGAGAGTAGCAACTGCGAGTGCAAGACATGATGCTTTTGCGCAGATGCACTGCATCACCATGCGCGTCCTACTCTAGGAGACCACCGCGGAGCAGTGCTGGATTCCCAGGCTAGTCAGGGCAGGAAAAATAAATAAAACCTGTCTGTGTAATGCAAAGATAAGGCTCTTACGGCATCAACTGTGAGGATCAATGATTCTGATGATTCCATTCCCCATTGGAATGGGTGGGGCATATAAGCCCCATCAATGCTCCACCTTATCTTGCCTATGCCCCATACCTTGACAGGGTTAGTAGTTTGCCCCCCTAGGAAAGATTTCTGTGGACACCCGTGTGCAGACCTAAGACTGTAGCAGACAACTGGCTAGAGGCAAGGAGTCCATCTGTCCCACACAGAGTTTAGGAGACTTTAAACAAAGCCTACACAAATACTGAATGTTTCTGTTATTTAATGTGATGAGAGCCGGCCTTAGGTGTTCTGGCGCCCTGTCCGGACTACTCTTCTGGTGCCCCCATCCCAAAAAAAGAAAGTAAAAAAATCTTGTAACAAAACTCCCCTTTCTCACTATCTATCCCCTCTCACCCTTTATCACTATCTACCACCTCTGCCCCTTCTCACTGCCTTCCCCCCTCTCCCCCTTTATCACTATTTACCACCTCTGCCCCTTCTCACTGCCTTCTCCTCCCCCTTATCACTATCTACCCCCTCTCCCTACTGCTCATTATCCTTACTTACCTTGTTGAGTCCTGCGGTGGGAGCGGGAGGCGTCCGCCTTCCCCCTCTGCCGCGGTGCGTGCTTCACATCATATTTCGGTTCTCAGCATGAAACGCCGGCACCGCAACAGAGTCACGGAGAGCCCCTGCCCGGGACTTAAATTAAACCATTGTTTTTTTTGTTGCTTTAACTTTATTTAACTCCTCCATGTTAGTAAATTATACATCAGAATACATCAAAATAAGAAAACAGCCAATTTTATTATTGCTATGTGGAACAAGATTAAAAATAAAATCTGCAAAAATCAAATTAGAATATCTATCCATAATGTCCCTTAGTGACAGTGTTGCAGCCAGAACCTTTTACCCTCATTTTTCAGGATAAGATAAATCATTTTCACTTGCCAAAATATCTTTCCCCCACAGAATACCATCTGACTGCTAGAATTAATTTAACTATCCGACATTTAATGATATGAATAATGCAGAGCTGTAAAATGACACAGTCACAAAAGGAACACCATCCCAGGATACCTTCCAACATGCTACAATGTGAATGTCTCAGCCGCATTATAACCTAATTACATGAACTAGCTGAGAGAGTATCATAGACCAACAAAATGAAAAATGAGATGATTTTATTCAGCCAAATCAAATAATTACCTATTACGTCCCTTCAACCTGCATCTAGATCATTGATTAAAGAGGTTTTTTTTTTCAGAACCAAGAGTATTATGTTTAAAAAAGATACCAGCTCATTTAATAGACAATAGGTAGACGATTGAATGGGGGATTTAAAAAAAAAAGAAAATGTCTAATATAATTTCTCTAGAGGAGAAACTGGAGGAGACAGCCAGCAGACAATAGTTAAAATAAAGTGTAGAGTGGGCAAGGTGCACATCTTTTATTAATCTCGATGTTTTGAGGTGTATTATTGCCGAGTCATTAGAAATCATAAATAAGAATGATAATAGTTTTATAGTGTTATATGGAGCTGGGTTTTATACTTTTCTGTATATCATTTGAGGTGTTACTAATTGATTTTGATTATTAGAATTTAGACCCCACATTTAGCAGTTGAACCCCTTGCATGCAAAAGTCAAGTAGAGAAATGTACTACATTGCAAAAAAATGATCTTCTCCCATTGGCAGAAATCGGGTTTTACTCTAGGACATATACATTTCACATGTTGCTGACCAACATGTTACAGGATGATGCCCCAGCATGTGGGATGATTATTAATTGAGTGACAGATACCCTCCTGTAAATGTATACATCCCCCGCACTGCCTGACAGCAATGTCTAAAATGTGAGTGTGTCTTGGAAAAAAAGGTTGATGGTTCTTAGCTTTTTTGATGTGATTTTATGTTGGTTTACAGAGAGTGTCCCCAATAAATTTTAGTTAGATCATTTTGTACATTTGAAAATTATTTCCATGTTTGAAGTGTATGCTTTCTAAAGTTCTGATTGTTGCTTTGTTCTAGAATAGTACATATTGGTTTTCTGTGATATACTTTATGGCATATGTGATACAAAATATGATAAACACTATGCATGTCAGTATACAGTATAATAATATGGTGTTTTTGAATTTCTTTATTGGGGCATTCACTCTGGGATTACAAATGTGGAGCAATGACAATTCCTACAGAGGGCAGCTGTGCTACTTCTTAGGTCTTTTTAGCTACTAACAATTGTTTTTTTCTTATTATTTTTTTTTTAGTATGAATGATTTAAGATGTAATGGAAACTTCTCGCTGAATTGTGAGATAAGGCTGAATTTTCCAAGTCTTAGTGAGCTCGATAAAAGTTATGTTATTACTGTTGCTAGAATGATATATCAGAGAAGATAAAAACAATTGACCTAGAATCGGTTTTTGGTCTTGTCTTATATTCAGGATAATCAAATGCACAGTGGCGTAACTACTTCTTCTTTCTGTCTCTTCATACCAGTCACGTGTGTGAGCCTGGATGTGAACTTGTGTGTGTGTGAGATTATGGATGTGTACTTTGTGTGTGAGAGCATGGGTGTGTATGAGCATGGATGTGTAATTGTGTAAGTGGAGTGAGATGGAGTGTGTGTGTTAGTGAGTATGAGTAAGTAATGGGTAATTTGTGTAAGTGTGTTTAAATATGTTGCATGTTGGGAGGGCAGAAGGCAAAGAAGGCACAGACCAGTTGTTAGGGGGCAATGATGGCATGGACTAGCTATTGGGGGGCCCGGGGCAATTTTTCACACCAGGGCCTCGTGATTTCTAATTACTCCCCTGCATATGCCCATTGGAAGCGAAGCATGTTTGAGATTCCGCACTGCATTTCCCTCTAGACAACTTGGTATAGTAATAATATTGTTGATGATTTTTCTTTTCACACATGATAGCTCAGTAGGTGATTAAACACATTAAAACATACATTATGTTGTGGCATGGCCAATATGAGCGTGTATTTCCTATAAAAACAAAAACACCTTTCACCAACATCAGGGTCAGCCCAAGAACTTTTGCTGCCTTTGTCCAAGGATGAACTGCTGCCCCCACTACAATTACTCCTACCAAAACCCATGGACGAATCAATTATCTTACGGTATCTCACAAAAGTGAGTACACCCCATTTTATAAATATTTTATTATATCTTTTCATGTGACAACATGCTACATGCCATGTTTATGTAGAGTAATAATTCTTTTTTCAGAGCCTCAGAGAGTTTTTTGCCATGAGGTGCCATGTTGGGCTTCCAGTGACCAGTATGAGAGAGCGTGAGAGCGATAACATCAAATTTAACACACTTGCTCCCCATTCACACCTGAGACCTTGTAACACTAATGATTCACGTGACACCGGGGAGAGGAAATAGCTAATTTGGCCCAATTTGGACATTTTCACTTAGGGGTGTACTCACAGTTGTTGCCAAGGTTTAGACATTAATGGCTTTGTGTCGAGTTATTTTTAAGGGAACAGCAATTTTACACTGTTATACAGGCTGTACACATGAAAAGATATAATACAATATTTACAAAAATGTGAGGGGTGTACTCACTTTTGTAAGATACTGTATATCATGATTACTAAATTCACTCCTTCATGCTCTCTTGCATTCTCTCTCATTCACACTTTCATTCACATAGTTCCTCAATGTCTTCTTTCTCCACAGATTGTTTCTATGTCCCTGTCTCCTTTCTTGCGTCTCTGCTTCTTCTCTTGCCTCTTTTTGTGCTTCTCTCTTGTTTCGTTGTCTACTTTTCCTCGTGTCTACTTTCTTCATCTGCTTCTCTGCAATCCCGGTCTCCCTGTCAGGGAAGTATTTATCACCCAGGGTGGGTGGATACTATACCTAACACCCCCATCAGCCCCTTGTCCCCCGGTAACTCACATACCCACTGGTACATATTTTTACACACACTCCCACATTTGCACAGATTTACACACCCACCCCAACATACATGCAGCCACACATACTAACACACACTTATCACCTATACACTCATGTTACCACATACTTCCTCTCACACAAACCTCTACATACGCATTCATAATCACACACACTTATACATCCATGCTCACACACACATATTGTGGCCACCCTCCTCCCTCTGGAGTGCTCAGAAGCAGATTATCAGGTACAGCTGCGCCTCATTACCTGAGTGAAGCCCTGCCTTTATAAGACCTGCCCTGCCCTTCAGTCAGGGCCTTGGCATTGACTTTTAAGGACTGCTTTGCTCTGTTCCTGTTCCTGAGCCTGTTCCTGTACCCGAGCCTGTACCCGTGCCTGTTCCTGTACCCGTACCCGTGGCGGAGCCTGTACCCGTGGCGGAGCCTGTACCCATGGTGGAGCCTGTACCCGTGGCGGAGCATGTACCCGTGCCTGTCCCTGTATTGTTCTGTTCCCGTCCACCCTTCCAGTGGGCCTCCGTTCCCGTCCGCCTTTCCAGTGGGCTTACCTGCCAGTGAGCTTACCTGCCAGTGAGCTTACCTGCCAGTGGGCCTGTGCTTGTACCTGAACCCGAGCCTGTACCTGAACCCGAGCCTGTAACTGAACCCGAGCCTCTACCTGCAACCCGATGCCTCTACCTGATCCCGAGCCTGTAACTGAACCCGAGCCTGTACCTGCCGTCCGCCCTGCCAGTGGGGCTTACCTACCGTCCGCCCTGCCTCAGCTCCTCTGTCTCTGCTTCAGCTCCACTCTATCTGTTTTCCAGTTCTGCTACTCTATCTCTACCTACCTATCCTTCAATATGCATAAAGGGCTACAGACAGACTCCCCCGTATCCCCTGCACATGGCTCCTACCCGACCTGCTCGCCAGGGTCCTGACACATATACACATCCATGCTCACACACACTTACACATATATATCCATGCGCACTCATGCATAC
The DNA here is from genome assembly GCA_009364415.1 of Spea multiplicata. Lineage (NCBI taxonomy): Eukaryota > Metazoa > Chordata > Amphibia > Anura > Pelobatidae > Spea > Spea multiplicata. The sequence continues at coordinate 6,778 of VKOC01027226.1, forward strand.
AAACCCATGCTCACAAATACACATCCATGCTCACACACTTGCACATACATGCTCATGCACAAACACTTACACATACATGCTCATGCACAAACACTTGCACATACAAGTATTCAGCGGTTGGGCAGACTGGATGGCCCTAATGGTTCCAGGATATATTGTTTTAACTGAATTCTCCTTAAAAAATTGTGTACTTACAGGTAATAGGTTTTATTCTCCATTGGTTTTTTATCAAATGGATTATCTTACCTTTACTTACCTTTACTTCATATGATTAATCTATTTCCATATTAAAGTTACATAACAATCGGAATTATTCATTGCACACTAAGAGTTCAATAAACCACATTTCTCTTTAGCTGTTATGTTTCTGGAAGCTCGACTGACACTGTCTCTATCCAATCCATGCACGCAATGGTATGTTGTCTTGGATGTCCCAGTCATTTATTATCTGATTTGTTTTAATTTTATTTACTAAAGGTCAAATGAGCTTTAGTTGGAGTTTGAGGTACGTTTGCAGTAGCAAATATTATATCACTGCCAACTACAGTAATGTAAGGAAGTTTTACATTAATGAGAACAGGGGTAGGTACTGTAAATGGAAGAGCATCCCATCAGAAGTGGTGGTGGCGCACTTGACACTCTCTGAGAACACAACCCACATCACATTGACTGCAGCACCGTTGAAAAATAAGAGCAATTGTGGGCTTTATAAGTCCCTGTCCCATGTTAGACAACTAAAAAATACTTATATATTTGGGATTATTTCTTCATATTTAATTTAACATTATATAATAAAAGTCAAGTTTTATTGCTTTCCATTAGTTGCTGGTTCACCTCTTGTTCTGACCTTTTCTACTATTCTAGTCTATTACTAGTTTAGTTTTGATGTAGAATATTTGAACATTGGTAAAGATTTTCTATATACTATGCTATGCAGGGGACCTGGATCCTCCTCTCTGGCAGTCGGTGGACGATGTGCGCACACAACCTGCAGCTAGGCACTTTTGCCGGGGCTTCTATGACGGAGTACCAGCGTGACATGACCTTCCAGTGCTCCATCATAGAAGCCCCAGCAGAAGTTCCGATTAGCTGCGGAAGTTGTCAGCGTGCATTGCTCACCAGCTGCCAGAGAGGAGGATTCCCCTCAGCGCTGTAGGGGACCTGGATCCTCCTCTCTGGCAGTCGGTGCTGGATGCGCGCAGACAACGGTGGGAGCATCACGTAGACTCCCACCGGCTGCCCCTAGTAGACACCATGGATTCTGAAGCATGGGGGGGACAAGTCTGCGGATGCATTGGTAAGTCCGGGGGGGCAGAGTGGCATATAGGGGGTATAAGGCATATCTGGGAGGCAGATTGGCAAATGGGGGGTATAAGGCATAGCTGAGTCCGCCTGAGGGAATATTAGGGGGTATAAGCATATCAGGAAAGGAAGAGAGTGTGAATATAGGGGGTATAAGGCATATCTGAGGGCAGAGTGGCAACTCTGGGGGCAGGTTGGCAAATAAAAGGAAATAAAAACAAGAAATGCATTTTTCTCAATCATAGTTTTTTATTAAATATGAAAAGATACTTTACAGTAATATTTACAAGTAAAATATTTTTTTCTGTAGGGTAGTCTTGTATTCAGGCTTTTTCTTTTTTTCCTAAATTAATATTAACATTTTGGAGGGTCGTCTTATAATCGAGCAAATATGGTAAATATTAATACACATATATTAATTCACATATATATATATATATATAATGCAATGAGAATCGTCTATTATTCATGATCATTTCTCGCTATTCAATTACTTAAGTGTATTGAAAATGCATAATATCGACCAATCAGATCAATTTTCCTCTAGTTTACAGCTGTTTGCCTTTTTATACAGTGTTCATATAATCATATCATACTGCTATAATTGTCTTTCAATCCATTATATCTACTTCCCTTTGAACAAAAAAGTGCAGATGTCTTATTTAACCCACAGTAGGAGTTTGGATTGGTTTATGCTAGCATCTGGATTTTAATAAACTGCAAGTAGTTCGAGCAGCTGTGCTTGTTTTAGTAGTTTTTACTAAGATACATGAAGCCTAATGAAGGTATTTCTAAAAATATCCTCATCTTCACAACTTTTATGTCTTTATGTCAAAATTAAATGTAAATCACTAGCACGAAAAAGAGAAGAATAGAGGATATGAAATTTGCATTTTATTTCATTTTTACTAAAGCTGGAAGACGTCAGCGAAATCGCTGAGATTTTGGACGTTCACCTTAGGGTACAATTGCAGCAAGTCCTGATGGGTGAAAACAACTGAACACTTCTCATGGTTTTTCTTCCCTATCACACTCGCTAGAATTGAGAATATCCAACTCCCAAAGGTCTTTGGTATCCTTCCTCTACCTATACTTTTCCCTCTCCTTTTCTTCCTCCTTATCTGATGCTTCCTTAGGTGAAGGAGAAGTCTGTCCCCTGAGTCGCTTCCCGATACAACAACTGTCCCACCCTCGTGCTTTCTCCCATCAAGCTGTGTTTGTGCTTCCATGCTGTCCTCTTCGGCAGGCAGCACACCTGCTTCCTGCCTATTCACACACCTTAGTGCGACGCTGAGGCCTGATCAGCGTGAGTGGGCTGCAAAGCTCAGCCATTTTGGAAGGACCATGTGATATCTCCCTGTTTCTCCGGCACCATCAAGGCTGCCAATGCTAAGAAGGTGCTTGCCAGGTAGGTTGACCACATGTCCCGGATTGCCCAGGACAGTACTGCAATGGGACTTTAAGTCCCAGGCAGCTTCAATCCGAGACAATGCATTGTCAGGGGGGGCAGGTTGAAGCTGTATTTTTTCTTGTGGAGTCGAAGGAGCACTGATTGGCGTGAATCAAGGCCTCTAGCTCGGTCGCGGTTAATGCTGAGCACCGGAATGACTTCTGCTAGGTAAGTGAAATACAAAGGGGGGAGAGGGTAGATAGTGAGCAGGGGAGCAGAGGGGGTAGATGGTGAGAAAGGGGGTAATAAGAATATTCAAATAAATCAAGAGTGAAAATGAGTGAGAATAAATGAATTAATGAGTGGATGAATTGTCTAAATTAGTGAGAGTACGAATGAATGTGTGGATCTGTGTTTGTGTGTTTTAGTGTAAGTGTTTGGACCTTTGTGGATCTGGGTGTGCCTGCAAGTGTGAGTGCCCCTCCTGAGGTCAGGATCTGGATTCGCTGCTGGTGGGACCTCATTTTATAGTTTTATTAAATTCCTGTCTTGAGTGCTCATGTTCACTGTCATAAAACTACCTTACTTTTAACTATGTGATACAGTCTCATGTCATGTTATTACATTTCATCCGCATAGAAATCTGAAAAGGTCAACTTCCAAATGAATGGGTATTCTGGTCAGTGAAATTGTCAAAACCAATGACCAAGTACCATTTATTTTAGATCATTATGCGTACTATTCTAAGGACGTTAGCTATTCTAAGAAATGTAGAAGGTTATATTGTTTAAAGCTCAAATGGCTCGCCACAGCTCATTATGTGAAACTTACGAAATAAATAAAGTATTAAGCTGTAATTGTACATGCAGTGTTTGTTATGGTTAATTGAAGTGTAGAATTTGTAATAGATGATTTTAGACATTAAGAGGGGAAACACCAATCTAATTTGATTGCAGAATAGCAAAATGTCACAGAATTTAACCTTCTAAAAAGAGAAACGACACTGAACCAAATATTAAAAAATGTGGTAGTAGGGCATTGGTAGCAGCACTACTCACTCACAGGAAGCAAGCTGCAGTGAAGACAGGGCTCTATATGAGGTAAGGTGGGGGCAGGATAAAACAGCTTTGTGATCTGCAAACTGCAAACCGACAGTGCTTTTGGTAATGTCCTTTCACCTGATTGAAGGATCGGGTTGAGAAATGTAACTGGAAGCTCTGCCATAATGCCCTCAGTACAAGTTAGGTCAAAATGACAGTGCTTTTTCCTCTCCCCTGCATGGAGGATTTAGAGAGCGTGAGCGATAGAGTGAACAATAACAAAAGTTTAAGAGAGTGTAAGAGAATGTTTGAGTGAATGAGAACCCACCACTTTCGGACAAAAATTCTAAGCTTTTTGCTTCAGTATTGTCCGATTTGTGTGGGTCTAACTTTGTTTTTGGGGCTTCATTCAAATAGCTGAATTTACCAAAATTTGTCAAATTTGCAATTTGTAGAATCCAACAATTAATTAGCAAAGGTCAGAACCACTTGAAACCTTGCCCAGATTTTCTGGGAACTTTGCCAAAACGCTGAATACATCCTCCTAAGCTTTGACATGTAACTCTGCTAAGTAGGAGCTGGCAACACTCCCAGAAAATGGAAGAAGGAGGATAAGGGAGTAGTCTCCTACAGCAGCAGAACCGAAATGCACAAACCCATAAGCACTTAAGACTTAAAACATATTATGTTGCACATAAGTATAACTTATTGTTTTTTCTGCACACTTTATGTAGCTTTCCATGCTTTTTAAGTCTTCTGTTGGTATACTGTATTTGGGGTAGAAGTGGATTGTACCATACTATATTTGCGGTTTAACAAAGAGGCATCCAGTTAACACCGACATAATGCAACAGGTATGTATAGTAGACATATATTTTAGGTTACAATAAACCTAATTTTGAATAAATGCTACACTATCTCTGTTGGTTCTGTTGAAGTCAATTATTAAAAAAATGCAGAACGTGCAATTGCTCTGTTATCTGTAAAGGGAACTTTGTATGTTTGTCATAGACCTTACCTTTTCAAGGTTATCAAGTGAGCAGAAAAGGAGTTCATAAAATTGTTCACTATAAAAAAACACTATAAAAGATTTTATTTTGTAATTTTAGCAAACAAACTATCAATCCCAGTTGAGTCTTACACTCACTTTGTATTAGGAGAAAAAAAGGGATGTTGACCTGAATGATCCTATTGACATTTTTATTTTCCTAAAACTGTAACTGCACAGGTATGTTTTTTAATTATTTGAAGTGTTTATTTAATCCTACATGGACTATAAAATAATGATTTTCACCTTTTATTGAATTAAACTATTCTGTTAATTTATTGAATGTGTGGTAGATAAGTAGAACAACCTTCTAGCATAAGTAGTAGAGGCTAAAACAGTGAGCAAATTTAAAAACCCAGGCAGTAGTCATAAAGCTATCCTGAATCTAAGATTTAAGACCAAGAACTGATTAAGGTCTGACTGAGCTGAATAGATCTTATCTGCTGTAATTCGGTTTCTGTTTCTAGTCATGCAGCAGCAGGCCTCTAGATGGAGCTGTGTTGCTGTCACGTATCTACTTACTTATTTATTCTCTCTCTGTTAAATAATGAAATTTATATTACTGGTGCATTATTAAACTGAATGAAACAGCTCTACTCCAGTATAGCTTAGGGCAAGAAATAGCAGTATGTGGGGCACGGGGTTCCTCCTTCCTCTTCTAATATTAATGCCAAATACTGACCCATTCTGCTGTCAATTTTTGTGCTAGAAATTCCCTTGAGCTAAGCCGACAGGCTGTCCACATAGAGAAACAAGCTTTGTCTATAAAAAGCTAGTGTATAGACCCATGAAATTGAAGTTTTTCTTTTACTTGGTAAAGCTCGTTAAACTGATGGCTTAAAGGTTAGATCAGATATCAACATGTTTTTATGGCCCCTAATTTGAAAATGCAACCTTTTTTTACATTACGGGTGTGTGAAAAAATTCAATGGTGTTAGATTCCCTGACTTTTTATCATATTGATAAGCGGCCCAGAGCTGCAATTGGGGGGGGAGGGTTACACTTGGTACTAGTGTACTGGACTGAGGTGGGTACCCAGTAAATTAAGCTCTCAGCAGGGTCACAGACTCGTGTAATATAAATTACATAACTCTGTGATAGTACAGACACTGGTGTAAAGGAGGCCCCTGTGGGCCCCAACACCAGTTCCGCACACTGCCAGGCATACTGGTTGGCCAGTGCTGAGGGCAGCCTTTCCTCAAAACCACGAGTCTGTGGATCACCTCGTGCAACACAGACATAGCATGTGAAAACCTTGATAGAGCAGAAATGCTGGCACCAGACTACCCCCTCCTGAGACAACAAAGGCAGGTTGTCAGGGTATAAGTGTAACTAAGTATGTTCGTGTGTATGTTTGTATATGTATGTAAGTATGTTTATGTGTGTAAGTATGATTTTTTGTTATGCCACTGAGAGGCAGTAGCATGGCAGCTCTCACAGTGCAAACTGCATGGAAGACAGGACTCAGCGAGGAATGTGTTAGAGTCAGTGTAATATATATATTTAGTATAGTAGTGGATGGACGGTATATATGGCCTGCTTTGGCTAATTTTATGTGCTATTACAAATAAACTTGAAGCCCCAGATAAAGTTAAGCAATAACACATGATTATGAGACTTGCAAATTGTGTTATGGTTCCCTGGGGTGGAGTATACAGAAGTGCAGGATGGGCTGGCGCTCCAAGATAAAATGCAAACCAGGATTTACAGGTGAACCCAACTATAGCTCACCTGGCCTAATTAGGAGGATTTTAAAGAACCAGCCTGGTGTAATTTAGAAGACCACCTTATCCCAGCTAGGAAAGCTGCTGGCTAAAAACAGTGTTGTTGGGGAAGACATCCCAATTTATAGTATATATATGTAAAGTTGGTGTGTATATTATGTAGACATGTTAATAGTTTACTTTTAGCATTCAACCAAATGCAAAGTTAATGAACAGCAGTATTTTAGCCTTCAAAACCGCATCAGTTCTCCAAGGTACATTTGCGTAGTTTTTTAAGAAACTCGGCAGTTCTGCGTATTTTGGCAGCTGAAGTTGTCTCTCTTCATGTAATCCCAGACAGACTCAAAGATGTTGAGATAAGGGCTCTCCGGAGGGCCATACCATCAGTTCCAGGACTCCTTCTTTACACTGAAGATATCATTTAATGACTCTGTTGGTCGCTCGTACAGACTTTTAAAACCCCAATGCTACAACTTACCCGGCAGATCCCACTGGTCTCCCTGTTCTATCAGTTAATAAATGATGCAGTACTATCTGGGAGGTATCTGACTGGCCCCAAAATAATTCTGCAGCATGACAACATCCCCAAACATACAGCCAAGTCATTAAGATATGGCTTAAATATGCCATCTTTTTTAAATATTGGATGATGAAAATATAAGGTTTACAATTTCTTACATTGGTTTAATTAATCTATCAATTCATTAGCCAGCATACCTACAGTAGTATACTTCACAGCACTGCAATGTGTAATAGCAGGAACATGTTATGTACAGATGTGTGAATTATATAATGTATATTATCAGAGTAATGTGTTCTAGTTGCTGGTATTTATCCCATAATGAACCTAGTGAATATATACCGTATTTGCCTGATTATAGGCTGCAGGGGCAGAGTGGCATATCAGGGGGGAAGTATGGCATATCTGGGGAGCAGAGTGGCATATCTGGGGGGCAGAGGGGCATATGTATAAGTAAGGTGCTTTATGAATTAAAGGGGGGCCTAAAATGGCTATTGGTTTTCCAAATTTATGCTTGTATATAAACTATGCTGACTAATTGTATAATATGTACCACAAATGTGAAGATACATGTGTTCCTGTTCATTAGATAAAATACTGTTTTACCATTCCACTATTGTATATTTTTTTCTCAAAAATTTTTCTTTGGCACCAAACTTTAAGGGTGCGGCCTATAATCGAGCCAATATGGTATATATACTGTATTTCAATGATGACGGGAAAAAACTGTTTAGTAATCAATTGTACCACAGTTAGCTTAGTGATTCCGATATTTACTACATTCTGCCAATATATTAACAGATTGTAAATGAGATAATCGACCAAACATTTGTTTATATAATTGATCTACAATAAAAACTTCATACATTTTAAAGTAACAAAATGTATCACTTATACAGTTCAGATTTGGCCAAAAATAATAAAATGATAACATGTCTGTGGTAGACAGTACTAACAAAAAGGGCTAATTCGATTTATGGTTTCTTGAAATCAAAAAGAAATGTTTTAATGCCCCTGGCTAACATGAATTTATACTTAGTAAAATATGCATTTAATATGCATTTTTATTTTGTTCACATGATAATAGTAAAACCAGCCTTTTGCGTTTCTCACCTGTTTCTTCTTGTTCTTTTAGCCAATAACTATGAAGGAAACTGCTCCTATTGTAATCAATGGGAGTGACAAATGAAGCAAATGGAAGTCAATGTGTCAAGGTGAACAGTGAATTGGTGGAACCTGGGTAAGGAGAGTGGCATCTAGCCCTGCCATCTCCCTGCCCAGGCTATACCAACTGCCGACCATATGAAGTCTATTTTTGAGCAACAAATGTATTTTCCGAATAAAAAAAGCCCCTGAGTTATCAGACTATATTGTGTCCCCACCCATACCTACTAGATTGGCAGACCATTGGGAATTTAGGTGATTTCCTGGAATCTTCTGATGAAACATGCTTGCCTGGGACTCTGGGTTATTGTCCTCAGTCTCCAGGCAAGGAAGCAATATTTGGTCATACTCACTCCTTGCCCAAGTTCTGCCTTTTCCCACCCAGGTTCCACCTACTCCTGCCTACTCCCCATCTCCTGCCCTTCAAAGTCTGACTGGGACTAACCCTTTTCCTATGTATAGTTAGTTGTGCCCCTTGCAAAAGGCAATCAGATTTCTTCTTGGATCAAAAAGCTCTTAAATATTATCGTATTTGCTCGATTATAAGACGAGGTTTTTTCCAGAGCAAATGCTCTGAAAAATACACCTCGTCTTATAATCAAGGTCGTCTTCTAATCAGACTTCTAAAATGTCTGCTGGGGCCATGCTGCTTACCGGGCTTTGGTTGCGAGCAGCGTCTGTGCTACCAGCAGCAGGAGAACAGGAAGCGTCCTCACACAACTCTACTTCCCCCCTCCTTCCTCTGGGGGCAGGGTTGCTCGCACAGCCGGGCCCCTGCAGAAGTCTGCGAGTGGGAGATCTGCATTTCAGGTAAGGGGGTTGGGGGAGGGTTTTTGAGTGTGTGTGAAGTGTGTGTGAGATTAATGGATATGAATGAGTATTTAAATGTTGTGAATGAGTGTGTGTGTGTGTATAGCATGGATGTTGTAAGGGGGGTGGGTGGATGTAGCATGGCATCGGGATGGGCTGTAATCCACTATTATCATCCCCAGGGTTCCAGCATGTACTCGGGCTTGCCTTGGCTTTAATAGGAGTGTGATTGCTGTTAGGGCAGTTTTGATGCTAGGGGGTTAAAAGGCAAGCATCATGGGCGGCAAATAGTGTCAAAATAGGGGGGTATAAGCATTTCTGGGGGCAGAGTGGGCATAACTGAGGGGGGCAGGTTGGCAAATAAAAGGAAAATTTAAAAAAAATATTTTTCTCGAAATCATAGCTTTTATTCAACATGAAAAAATAGTTACATGATTAATATTTACTGGTAATAAACCTTTTTTTCGCTATAGGGTAGTCTTTATATTCAGGCTTTTTGTTTTTTTCCTAAATTAATATTTGATTTTGGGGGGTCGTCTTATAATCAGGGTCGTCTTATAATCGAGCAAATACAGTAATGTTTCTTTTATTATGTATAGCCCTATAAGTGGCATCTATTGTATTTATTTATATATAAATAGTAGAACACTTCTCAAACTTTACTGCAACAAAATTAATTATAAACTTAGAATTTCACCAAAAATAACAAAATGAGAACCCTGTCAGAGGACATGATATTAAGTTCCTGCAAAACCGTCACTTAAAGAAAAGGGAGGAATATTATATCCTCCTACTGTCACTGATCGTGGCTAAATGCAGCCATGATGGGCATCAGGATCACTGCTGCTGGCTGCCTGTAGACCCAAATGCTTGTTTTTTTTAACCATAAAGTATTTATTTTGTTTACCCCTGGGACGTGAGGAGGGGTGAAATTTATAAGTGCAGATCGATAAATTTGGGGTAAAAATAAAAAAAAGTAAAAAGTACACATAATACCTAATACACACACTAACATACCCAGACACACATTTTATATATACAGTATACTGTATATATCCAACTTTCTTCCGTTGCACCGTGGCCCAGCTTTTATGCTCACATGCCCATTGTAGATGCTTTCGGGTCAGCATGGGCACCCTGACTGGTCTGTGGCTACGCAGCCCCCTACGCAACAAACTGCGATGCACTGTGTGTTCTGACACCTTTCTATTGGAGCCAGCATTAACTTTTTCAGCAATTTCAGCTACCATGACTCATTTGTTCAGCCTTTGCCACCCACGTGCATCAGTGAGCCTTGGCGGCCCATGAAACTTTCGACCATTCAACTCTTTGATAGGTATTGACTACTTCAGAGCGGAAACACTCCACAAGAGCTGGATCTTTGTAGATGCTCTGACCTAGTCGTCTAGCCATCACAATTTGGCCCTTTTCAAAGTCGCTCAGATCCTTAGGATGAAATGTTCACTTGCTGCCAGGTATGGAAGCTATGTGAGTAAAAAAAAGTGTTCTCCATAGAGAGGTGATTCCTTGTTATAGGGGAAGGTAGATAGCCTTCAGAATTTTATTACATAATAGAATTATAAAATACATAAAACTTTTTAATGTCCAGGGAGGTAGCTTATTTACACCCTTAACTATCTTTAACATCCGATATTGCAATGTTCATGTTTCTTATATACTTTTATTTCTTCTTCCAGTTTGAGTTTTGCCTTGAACTTGAATAAAATATTTTAAACATAAACATTTCTCGTTTGGACATGATTTCTACGGCCCAAGAGATGTGTTGTCAAAATGAGAAATCTACATGATTCACCGAGCCACACAATGCTCAGACTCATAAAGCATTAGGCAATCCCAAGCAAATTCAAACCCAAATGCCTGTAAAATATATACTTAAACTATAAGATCGGGAATGGAAACATCATTAGTATTTTATTAGCAGGGGATTGTATGATGTAGTTTCAACCACAACAAGAAAAGGCAACTGCTAACTAGCAGAGGAACAAGAAGTCTCTGGCAATGCATTTGTTCAGCAGATTACACCATAAAGTCAATTTATGGATCAATGAGTAAAATGACTACACATGACACCTAGAAATTAAATTTGACAAATATAAAATAATACCCAGTGAGTTTGGCTTTTCACTAGCAAGTACAGTATATAAGGAAACAGATGATCTAAGCAATACCCGTTCAATGTTTTTGTCCCCAGTTCCTATTTATCCTTGGAATTGTTTCTTGAAACGCTATGAAGCTTAAAGATAATTTATTATTCAAAAGCAGTTTTTTTCCTGTAAATTCCATCAAATATATTTACTATAGCTAATTGTTTTATAAAAAAGTGATATTGAATGTGATAATTAAGTTTCATTATGTATTCCACAAATACATAATGCATAATGCCTGATGCTTTGCCTATATCTCGCTCATATCAAATAACACATAAATTATATAAACAAAGCTTTAAAAGGGCATTAAAATGTCCTTGGATTACATTAAAAAAAATCTGCTCTGTTTAGACTAAAGAATACTTGGGCAGCAATTTTCAATCGGTGGAAGATGTAGGTAGCAACCACACTTGCCAAAATGAGAGAGGGAATGACACTTTACTTCAGTGGCCACAGATACCTTGTAATGCTAAAGCAATACAGATACCTGTGATGTCAAAATTCAGGGATCCCGCTGCTTTATTGCCGGAAATATAAATATAAAATAATAATAAAATAAATATAAAAGGCACAGGTTCCGCCATCATTCTGTGGGCAGAGAAAATGCAACAAGGCTTGCACTGAGCTGTTACATTTAAAAGAAAAGCTCCCCTCTTGCAGCACATCTAACTGTCTGTTTCTGTCTGTAGCTATCCTATGACTTTTAAGTCCTAAATATTGGTGTAGTTAAAAAGGCACTCCAACCATCACATACACTTTAATGCATATGACAACTGCATGGTCTCCTTAAATTTTTAAATGGTTCATTTTTGAATACAGCAGTATAATGAATAGACTTGGACCCCGGACAACTCTTTGTCTCTTCGTCTTCATGGGGGAAAATATCTTCGTATTCCACGAATATTAGCCTGTTTCTGTGTTCGGTTCGGGCAAATATTCGTGTACATTCTTCGTGTTTGTTTCATTTCCTTGTTTTTTAATACGGGCTTTGCGCGGTAACGGTACGCAGCAGCTATTGGTCGCTGGCAGGGGCCTCCTCTGCCATCAACCAATGAAGGGCAGCTGCTCTTCATTGGTTGATATCAGATGAGCCCCCTGTCGGCAACCAATAGAGTCCAAGTGACCAATAGAGAATAACTCCTGATGCCAAAACTAGGCCTGGGGAGGTTCCAGGAGTTAAAGGTCCATGCGAGCGACTCTGTTGGTCGCCTGCAGAGGCTTCCTTTGTCCTGCTTAAGCTGTAATTCAGCAAGAGGTGGGCTAAACGTCAAGAGAGCTGACGTAAATAAATCACAATTCCTCAGTAGAGGAAAATGAGAAGCCCTGTGGAAGGTGGCATGAATTGATCGGTTACAATAACTGCTCCCCAAAACGCAGCTTACAATCAACATAGAAGAGAACAATGTAATAATGGTCAATGGACAAAAAGTGATGAAACATTTGTCAATATGAGACTCCCATTCCATAGATGTGCAAGGTGTCAGAGAGGGTTAGAATCATGAAAGAGGGTGCCCCCTTCAGTTAAATAATATACAAGTCTCAAGTCTCAACCTAAAGTAAAAATGGAAATGAGGACCAACAGGTAAGGCTACAGCGGTAACCCTGTGCAAAGAGACACTCCCGCTGGGTTATGTCCATGGAGATGCGGATGAAGAAAGAAGATACCAGATTGAAGACTAAAGACAGAATGGAGAGAGAAGAGAATGGAGAAGATAGAAGATGCAGAAGTGATCGGTAGAAGTGATGGGCAAAGAAGGTAGGTGTGAGTGAATTTTAGATAAAAATCAGAGCTTTTTGCTTTGTTTTTGTCCTATCTGGTCTTGTTTTTAGAGCGTTCTACAAATTGCAGAAGTTACCAATATTTGGTAAAAATGCAATTTGTAAGGGTCCGAGTCTAGTTTAGCAAGATATGAAGTGGGAAACTAGAATTTTAGATGAAAAACAAACAAACCCATTAATCATCATGTTATTCTTATCAGTTAACCAACTGTGGACTTTTATTGCTATCTAGAAGAAAGTTGTGCAAAATCAAGTCTCCAAAATTAATCACCTGGTTTTCACAGTGATACATAGCACAATACTAAAGTCAATCATATGTTAATTTGAAAAATATTAAAGGTCTCTTAGATACTTTTAGAGCAGAGGAGCTATTGAACACTGGAGGGGTTAAATTTTATAATTTCTTATATAGGTGTGTAGAACAGAGATGTATGCGTGCTTGTTCGGGGAAAAAATGTTTTACTACTGCGCGTCCGGATAAATTATTACACACTGCACACTTCAATACACGCTACAGGAATATCCATAAAATTCACTGAAATAAGGAATGATCGGAAAGACCATGAGATCACTGCTGTTTAAATATATCAGCGTTATTTAAGAGTACATGGAGTGTACACTAGACTGCAAAATATGAGGTATGAATTCAAAAGCTGTATTTTATAAAAGGAACATGCAGAATCATACCCATTTGAAACACATTTAAATATATTCATAGAATATGTCCTTGGTACTGTAAAAGTTAATGCTCTGGGTAGTTGTTTTCTATATTAAGTATGATATTAATATATAAAGTTCTCCCCACAAATGCACCTTTATATATTTTTCACACTATAGTATGATTCTCCTTATACCCTATTCCCCCCTCTCACCCACGAAAGGCTTATCCAAATCGCTTCTGTCTTTGGAACATACATCAAAGAATCAGTCAAAACTCAAGTCATCAAAGTCTGCCAAAAATTACTAGGGAATTCCAAGTTTCACTCCCTCCTCCCCATGCTCTGTGTAAGAGCTATATCGGCATACCTGAGAACTCCGGGTCGAAACTTGATTCCTCTGGGTTGCGACTGGACGCACCACACTCCCCAACCATTTCTCCTTTGAATGGGGAAGAAGCGGGCCTAGTCTGAATGTATTTGTATAGGACGATATCTATTTATGGGGTGCAGAGTTGTTAAAGACTCTGTAGGTCAGTAGGTTATATTTGAAGGGTATGGGGAGCCAAAGCAGTGATTGGCATAATGGAGCAGCAGATGATGAATGATGACATAGAAAGATTAATCTAGCTGCAGTGTTGAAGATGAATTGGACTGGTTAAAGGCAGGGACCAGTTAGTATGGATTTGCAATAGTCCAGACGGGATATCACAAGGGAGCGGATTCATATTTTTGTTGTTTCTTGTGTTAGGAATGAAGGGTTTGTAAGAGGAGGGGTGGTCAACTGTGTCAAAGGCTGCAGAGAGGTCCAAGAGAATAAGTAGTGAGAAGTGGCCTTTTGCTTTATAGCTGCAATGCGATCATTAGTAATTTTATTGAGTGCAGTCTTTGTTGAATGGTGTGGACAGAACCGGATTGTAGTGAGTCAAGCATAGCTGGAGAAGGGAAACTGGCCAGTAGTTTGATGGTAATGTGGGAAGTTTATTTAGGAAGGGAGAGACAATGGCATGTTTGAGGATGGGAATAAACTAGAGGAAAAAGAGATTGGTTCGGGTTGGAGTAAGGACACTAGTGATGATAGGAGATGTGAAGCTGCGGGTTTGAGGGGACAGGTGGTGAGTTGGGTGACCACATCAGCCAAATTTTCCAGGACACGTATAATTTTTTACATATTGCTGACCTGCCCAGATAAAACGCTGCCTTGATATACCCAACTAGCCCATTTACACTATGGAGGCTGTGCAGAAGAATTGTGGAGTGAGAAAGATACTGATTTTACTGACTCTACATCCAGGGTCTATCCTGTACCAATCCTAATTTTTAATTTGTACACCCTATATAAACATTCAGCTTCCTGAAAGAGACATGCACAGGAACATTCTGGAACAGAAAGGATTTAGGGATTTAAAAAGATAACATTCTTGATGGCCGCATGTATCATTCAACTGCCTGCAAGTAGTTATTTAAAGTGCAATGATTCATAGAGAACCCACAAAGACCAAATATCCTAGAGTTACTTTTCATTGCTATCTTTGTCATTATCAAATGAGCTGTTACTGAATACAATGACGTCTCCTAGCTTTTGTAATGGAAAGACAAATTTATATAGATTCTCTTTGCTTTGGGCAGAAGGAGCAATCTATCAAGGTATCCGGGGGACAATAACAAGTCATTACAAGATGGTTATTTCAGTTTATCAAATTTACATGTTTTGAAAAACGAATATCCTTATTTGATAAAGAGATAGAATTGGGCTGTTACTTTATGTGTACATGTATCTGCTGCCTTGAATAACAAAGCTTTGTTCGAGAGAAACAGCGGAACATTCTATCCATCAGTATCTTAATAGACCATTGTCAAGCTAAGATTAGTTTTGTCAAATAACCGCGACTTAAATTTCTTCTTTCAGCACATCAGGATAAATCATCTAGACTAGAAACAGAAAAGTTCGTATGAAACATTTAATTTTGAATAAACTCCTGCTTTATATGGTCTTTATGAATGCAGTACATTGAAATGACATTTGAATATAATCTTTGTTCCATATCCATTTTCCTAATATGCTGCATTTTTTTTTCTCTTTTGCTATCGTTCCAGTAATGCGCAATTTAAATAAAACCCTTGGAGAGGGACCTTATCAAAAGCGTTTTTGCAAAATCTAATTACAAGTTGTCTGCTAAATCTCCGTTAGTTGCAAAATATCTCAATGAATTAAGTAGCAATAGTAAGCAAGGATTGCCAGCCAAAGCTGAACCATCTCGTATTCATTGTTTTATATAGTATAGTGGATTTTTTGTTATGGAGTGAGTGTACAGCCTGTATAACAGTGTAAATTTGCTGTCCCCTCAAAATAACTCAACACACAGCCATTAATGTCCAAACCTTGGCAACATATCGCAGTTTTCCTACTCAACTTTTTAAATTTGGTAGACCACCTGTCTAGAACTGGTTTAATGAGTGGTCTAATTCAAATTAATTGGCAATGAGCAAAATGGTTTGCTATTCAACTACATTGTGGTTGTTAAATATAGATTGCAACAGCTAAAATGTTTCCATATATAAATGGGAAACAACTTCTCTTAAGTGATCCATTAGGGAGCAAAGAGGAGTAGGCCTTAAATTGTACCATGGAATTAAAAACAAAAACCCAGCACAAGTGCAGTAGAGTTTAAAGAAAATGTTACACAGATGATTTAACCTTTTCAGTGCTAGAATAAATTAATTACATATGTACCAGCATCGAAAGGGTTAACTTTTACATCAACTTTGCAGTGGCGTCTCAAGCTTTCATATTTAGGAGGGGCATATGGGGGGC
>VKOC01027228.1:0-12311 GCA_009364415.1 Spea multiplicata
TCTGTGTTGCTCAGCAGCGTCTCTTGCTCTGTCGAGGGGAAGCAGGAACCCAGCGGAGTCACGTGACTCTGCTCCGTTCCTGTTCCCCGGGGCAGGTCAAGAAAAGTTCAAACAGACTGCGCGCAACGCAGATGAAGACAGCACCCCTGCGTAAGTCTGCGAGCGGCACCGGAACATCTGCAGTTCATGTAAGGGTGGGGAAGGGTGTATGGATGAGTGTATGGGAATGAGGGAATGAATGTTTGTGATGAATGAATACGCATGTGATAGCATGGATGTGTAAGTAGGGGAGCAGGGCACAGGGAGGCTGTAGGTTATGTGCATGTATTGGCTGCTTGTGCATGATAGGAGTCACATTGCTTTGTTAAATTTATATGATTACTAACAGCAATAACACTCCTATCATGCCCAGGCATACCCGGATTCCAGCATGTACTGGCTGACTTGGCATGATAGGAGTGATTGCTGTTTAGTCAATCATATATATTTAACATAGCAATGAGACTCCTATCATGCCCAGGCATACCCAGATTCCAGCATGTACTGGCTGACTTGGCATGATAGGATTGTGATTGCTAACAGCTATGATTTTTTTTTGTTTTTGGAGCCCGAGGTGCGTGCTCCTGGGTGCCGCAACTTTGCCAAAGGCAGCAGAAGCCAGACTACAATACCGAGTTTCCTCACGGAGAACTCAGACAAATCCCCCCCCCAAGGGTGAGACTCCTTGCTGCCCTTCTTGAAGAGAGGAAGGGGCCAGAAGGCTCCCAATCCTCCTCCAGCAAAGTCCAGGCTTCACTGCCTCTAAAAAGAAAACAGTGTCCAAAACGTCAGTGTCAAAAACGTGTGCCAAATCATTGTGAGGGCCTCGCCGTGAAATTCAAAAAGCCGTGAAATCAAATAAAGGGGAAATTAATTGGCACTCTTGCAAACGAAGTGATATATAAATTAAAGAAAAATAATTTAGGGACAGACCATTACTGGCCTGCCAGGTTCAAAAATAAACCATCTTAACCCCAAGACCTAATGGTACAAGGGGAAAAGGTAGTGCTGGAAGGCCGCCAGTGAGAACGTGCGCTCACTGTGTGCAGTGGCGTGCAATACCACACACGATAACTCCAGCATTTCTGCCGGGGCAATTCAACACCTCATCCTTACGAAAAAATTACTGCAGTTTTTCTGAAGTAATACTGCAGTTTTTTTGGACATGAAAAACCTGCAATACTGCAGTTTTACTGCAGTTTTACTGCATGTGTACTTCACTGTACTGCAGTTGTACTGCAGTTATTTTTGTACGGTGAAGTACAAATGCAGTAAAACTGCAGTAAATGTGCAGTAATACTGCAGTAAAAGTGCAGTATTGCAGTTTTTTCATGTCCAAAGAACTGCAGTATTACTTCAGAAAAACTGCAGTAATTTTTTGTAAGGGGGATAGATTAGCCGGGCAGATGCATTAAGCACAGATTGAAGAGGGGATAGTCAGGAGAGAGGGAGGCCGGTAAGTAGGTTGTTGCAGTAGTCTAGACGGGAGATTATGAGGGAGTGGATTAATTGTTTTTTGGTGCTGGCAGTCAGGAAAGAACGAATTTTGGAAATGTTACGCAGTTGGAAGTGGCAAGATTTAGAGAGTGATGTGATGGATAAAAGATAGGTTAGAGTCTAGGGTCACTCCGAGGCAGCGGACGTGTGGTGGACCCTCTATAATATGAGGTCTGGGAGTGGGCATGACCAACATTTTATGGTTTACAAAAAACAACTGCCCCTTTTACCAGCTCTTCCCAGTGTAAAGGTTTTATGATAAAGTTTGCCTTTAGTCAATAGACAAATTCTATGAGTTAATCATCAGTTCTTCAACAGTATTTACATGCCATTCTTTGAAGGAAGAAAATGATACAATATGATGTGTTGACTTCCAGTTGTCTATTTGGGAAAATGAGAAATATAAAAAAAAAAAGTTGAAAAAGTAGTTACGGAAAGTGTCATGCTTGAACAAGGGCAGTAAGATGGGGTTTTTTGGTGCTTATGTCCCCCTTCTATTCCTTGAAGGGGGATCATTAGTCTTTGTGGGCATGTCTTAAACTAATATTATGGTAGTGCCGCTTATAAGAATGTATGACATTTATCTTCTCTTGTTAGATGAGTCTTAGAAATCTTGATATTTCAGCTGACAGATTTAGCCTCCAGGGGCTCAGCAAATCTGAGCTAAATGGCCATGTAACCATTTAAAAAATGTATTTGTATCAATTTTTTCTGGTGATTGGCTTTGAAATACATTTTATGTAATTAATTGCAATGCATTTTGTAATCCCCTGTGTTTATAGAGCTAACCCGAACACATGATATGAATGAGAATATTGCAATAAAGGTGAAATTCATTTCAGATAATTATTAGATTTATTGGACTGTCCTGGAAGCCTCTATTATTATGCACACCACAGCACGAGGGCTGGGATATTCCTTTAGACCATGTGCACACACCATGCAAATGTCTCCAGACTGCAGCAGAACAGGTGGTACTGTTGCAAGGATATGTGTGTTGCCATGGTTACAGTATTCTCTTGCACCTCCTCATAGATATATATATACATGAACTGCAGATACTTTGCAGATAAGCCAATGGAACACTGCCTGCTCTGAATTTCAACCAGTAACTGGTAAAGCAAATGTCATCTAGGTATGTAGATAGCTCAAAGTGTACGTAAGTTGCATATTTGGCTTGACACACAAAGGACAGAGACATCATGCCATGGGCAGAGTATGTACTTGTGGAAATAAACTAAAATACATACCTAGAACTGTTGATTATTTTATAGGGTCTAGGAAAGGGATTTTATACAGGGGTATAAAATCAAGTACAAAAGCAGCAATCTCCATAGATAGACATATTGGCAGAAGAATGGGTCATGCTGAAGAGCTCCGTGATTTTAAATGTGACACTGTCATAGGATGTCACCATTGCCAGTTAGCTTCTGAAATTTGTGCCCTGTTAGATCTGTCATAGTAAAGTTTCTGATGCTATTATTGTGAAGTGAACGTGTTTATTAACAAACAGCTCAGCCATGAAGCAGTAGGCCGTGCACACTCAGAGAGCGGGGCCGCGGAGTGCTGAAGCATATATAGAGTAAAAATCGAGTAAAAGAACTGCTGCTGAAAGCAACATCAGCACAAGCAGTGTGCGGCTGGAGCTTCACGAAGAGGGTTTCCATTGCTGAGTGGCTGCACACAAGCTGAAGATCACTATACACAATGCCAAGATTGGGCTGGAGTGATGTAAGGCACATCACCACTGGAATCTGGAGCAGTGGAAATATGTTTTCTGAAGTCATAAGTCGCGCCTCACTATCTGGAAATCTGCTAGACAAAATCTGATCCCTAACTACCAGAATGCATAGTGCCTACTATAAGGTTTGGTAGAGGAGAGGTAATGGTGTGGGGCTGTTTTCAGGGTTTAGGCCGCTTAATTCCAGTGAAGGGTAATGTTAATGCTACAGCGTAGAAACACTTTTTACACAGAATTATGTCATCGGTTTGGGGAAGGCCCTTTCCTGTTCCAGCATGACTGTGCCCCTGTGCACAAAGAAAGTTCAATGGTTTGATGAGTTTGATGTGAAGGAGCCCATGTGGCCCTAATCCCGTTGAATGCGTTTGGGAATGTTGGAACACCGATTGCAAGCCAAGCAAATACTCTTTTGGCTGAATTGGGCACAAATTCCCACAGACACACTCCAAAATCTTGCGAAAAGACAGAAGAGCAGAGGCTGTTATAGCCACAAAAGTAGGCCAACACTATATGAATAGCGTTATGGTGGATGTTTTGTTAAATAATTAATAAAGAACTATCTAATAATAATAAAACATATTTTAAAAATGACATGAAAGCCCCCCCCTTTCCTTGCCACCTCCCTATGTGCTAGGGGTAATACATTTAAACAGTTTGGACATTCCCATAGTACCCTCCCTAAAGGAAATGAAAGTACTTTAGCTAGGAAGTTGAAACCATTTTTGGTACCCCAACCTCTGCCTCCTCACCCCCTTCAAAAATAAACTAAGGCTTAGGTATGAGGTATGCCCCGTGCCCAATCCCTGCCCCTATTACATTCCTGACATTAACCACAAATGGCCCTCTAAATGTAATGGGGTACAATACATCTTGTCATCCCCCTCCTTGCACTATTCTTAATTATAATAACAAATACATTTTAGTTCCTTGCACTATTCTCAATTACAATAACAAATAAATACATTTTATTTAAGAATGCCTTTCAACTTCACATCTAACTAAGTGGTGTGGTGATGTGTACATTTGGCCGTCTTTCAAGCTGGCCAGGTTTTTTGGTTGTTTTTGCAAACAGCTCTTGAATATCTCACCTAGAATAAACATTCAGTGCATGCACAATTATTAAATCCGTTATCCGCCCAATGTCTCTTTATATCACATTGTATCAGCTGCTTTAGCTCAGCATACATAATAATTCTTGGAGATGCTGACTGTCCCTGAGGAAAACTGAAGTGAAATTGTGTATTACTGTTTGTAAACGAAAATAGAACAGAAAATGAAAAGGGAACATTTTCATAATACAGAAAGAAAAACCATTAGATCATCCATTCAATCTAAAGAAAAGGTCAGTAGAATCCTCATGGAATTTGTGGTCCATGCAACCCAAAAATAGGGCTTGACATTCCCAGAAACTCCAGAAAACAATCTGACATTTATTTACAACCACCACCAGCATAATTTCTCACTTGCAGAAACGTATTCACTGTGAATTTATGAGGTTTCATTTAATTAGATTTTAACAACATTTTAAAAAGACAATTATATCAGAAAATTGTGATGGATGGTTTGGAAATAGAAGTTTAACATAGTGAGATGGATTCATCTTGGGTTTTTTTTTTAATTGTGTCATTCTCCTATGCTCTTTACTCAGACTACAAAAAGTACTCATTTTTACTTAACTGCGCAAGTGAGGTTCACCTAATGCTCTCAAACCCCATACAATGTTTCTTCCATAATTTTAAATTAGAAAAGAAAACCACAATTAACTCAGCTATAATAATGGACCCACACACCATCATATATGAGCATACCTAAAAATTCTCTGGCTTTGACCCAAAGTCTCTGGATGAAGAAATGTTTTCTGGGTCTCTGAGCCGCTTTCCTCTTTTTCAGGAGCAGTGTTTGGCCACACCCACTTCTCTTTATTCTCCTTAGCCACATAAGTATAGAGACTGCTTCTGTCCTTGTATTGCTACACTTCACACACTGAAATGGTTAATCCATTCGTGCAGCTATATCACATATAAATAAATATATACACACACATAATTTTATTCACTAAAGGGTGCGTTGGCAGGAGAGTTTGGTTTTAACTCTCCACTTCACTGTTCACTGAAGGTCAGAGTAGAGCTGACCCTGTATAATGTGTAACTTGATGGATGTGCAGACTTTGAAGATGTCTAATCGATTTAAATCTGCATTATATAGGACAGCCAAGATCTTCCTACAGGAAAAAACTCACTGGAGTTGGAGCTTCATAATGTACACTATATGGACAAATTTATTGGGACACCTGACCATTAAACCAACAGGGACTTGGTTGCATTCTAAATACATGGACATTAATATGTAGTTGGCCCCTCCTTTGCAGCTTTAACAGCTTCCACTCGTACTTACTGCGTGTTATTACATGTGATTAATAAAAACGTTTTGTACTGTCTGATTATCTCATATGACATAACTTACAGTAACATGTTTGTAGTCAATGCAAAACAGACCCCAGTGGGGTGTACATACTAAAGCCGGACTTTGCAGACGAGTTTCTAGGGTAGTTGTTTTCAATCTGTTTTTTTTTATTATGCTTAATTAACGTCCAACCCTGCAAAGAGGAATGAGCTACCCTGTATATTGCATAGTTCATGCAGTGAGCTGACTTTCAAGAAATCTTACTGATAGACCTATGAATTATGCACATTCAGTACAGGAAACCTACATGATGTTATAACAGTTCTCCTAGGTTGTGTGTCAATTATTCTCCTAGGTTTCTTACTTCATCAACCATGCGTTTCCCATAAGCAGAATTTTAGGTGTCATGAATGAACTGTGATTCTGGAGCGATGTTTGACCATATCACCCATTGAGATGTCCCTTCGGATGGCACCATTCCCTTGCTTGTTGTAATGATAAGACCACTTTTCCAACTTTGTATCAGGACCAAAGATTGGTCTTTATGTTCACCCAGTAAACAAAATACGCCATTTAAGTTAAATTACCGGCCTTGATTGTGTTATGCTCACGCTGTCTACCCACCTACTCATTGGTAAGTTGTTGCCTTCCCACGCATACATAACTTCAGCCTTCCTACACAACAATAATCTTACCTGTATGACATGAAGCGATTTTGTAGTATACATCTGTGCTGCAGTTAACACCCACTCATCAATTTTCCTCTTCATACAGAACACACACCAAATTTCTCACCTTAAGAAAAAGTGAGACAGTAGTTTTATTATATACACCCACTGAATAACTAGCATTTTGTTTAAAATTAACATTAGGCATAGTTCCAGAAAAAAAAGGACACAATACATTTGTCACATGAAATTTTTGAATATGCTCAACACCTGCTTTTTAGCCATCTGTTAAAACAAATTTGCTGTTTAACGTCTATATCAGAAACATGGGAAGTATTTCTATCAGGTCACTAATTATTTTTCGCTTTACTTCCAATGTCATTGTGACGGGACCCTCCATCACTGGGGCCACTGGAGAAGCCTGACCGCCAGCCTCCTCCCTATTGACTATGGGCCCTGGGTTTGTAGAGACTTCTGTGTCCCCCCAGCAGTATCTTCTCATCACTGGCTGAGGGGATTATCTCCAGCAGACAGCCAGGGTCTGCCACCAGGGAGAGGCCGCCATTGTTTTAGTTTAATGTATAAATCAGTCTCCCCCACCTATTGTGTTGTTAATCCCGTTACTGCCCCTGTTGTCTCTGGAAGGCAGATTAAGGGGGTTGTTTGTGTCCCAATATCTTGTTTTATGTAAATGTGTGTTTTGCTGGATATATCCAGCTCTGTGTGTCTAAAATAAATCAGTCTTCGTTTGGTTTTCCCCTACACTGAGTCTCGGCTAGTGACTGGGGAACCGGGGAAAGTGTGTTGTCCCAGGCTAAGGGAGCACAAGGAAGCGGAGGCAGTCGGTCGGACTAGCCAGCTCCGTTACATTGGTGGCAGCGGTGGGATTTCGTCTTAGTCTGAGGGACACTTACTTTCTACCGGGATTGACCGACAGGACGGCAGACTTCGGTCGCCTTGACGAGGACATGGATGTGGTATCAGAATTCCAGGGGCTGCTGCGGGTCATCCTCTCCTGCTACACCACTGCCCTGCCTACAGAACAATACCAGAACCTGAGGCAAGTGGTTCGACGGTCAGTATGGCAGAGGGCTGTTATACGCCGGGGTCAGTGTCTTCCAAGCTCCGAACAAAAGATTAGAGACCAGCGGGAACTACGGATGCCATTCCTGGGACAGCAACCCCAGGAGCAATGGGTATCCGAATTGGACAAGCTGGTCCAGCAGGAGGTAGAGCTGGAAGATCACTATAGGGATCTGCAGTGGTATACAGAGCAAGCATATTGGGGAACTGCGAAAGATTGTTCTCCAGAGGACTATGACTGCGGTGGCCCTGGATTATTATGGGATAGTCTGCAGGAGGATCCGGACTTCGGCAGTACAGCGGAGTGGCGGATCGAGGACATCCGGGATTTCAGGGAGTGGGACCTCCCAGATGCACTGGGACTCAGAGGTGATTTAGACTTTTTAATTACACAGGAGTGGGAACTGGAGAAGGCGTATAAAAAACTGTTCGAACGCGTTCAACAGAATGCCCCAGTGTCCAGGGATTGTGTGGATTTTGTGGATGTGATTGAGTGGTCAGCTGAGGATGTTGACCCAGGCGGGGTGGATGGGACTGCGGTCTCCACCCCTGAGTCAGAGGGATACTGGGCAGCTAATCCAGATCCGATACTGGAGCTGTGCGACTTTACACCACAACCAGATCCAGAGACTGGGGATTCATTTGATTTATTGTCTGAGGATGTTAACCCAAGAGGGGTGGATAACACTGCGGTCTCCACACCGGGGGCCTCAGAATGCGGGGCAGTCTGCCCAGATCCCTTAGCCCCAGCTGAAGAGCTGGCAACAGGGCAGAGCGCTGCTGGCGTTTGCCCCACACCTGCAATGACTGCAGGGGTCAAGGGAGATGCGGCAGCCGGCCCTTCTCCCCAGCGGCAGCTCAAATTTCTGGGAGCAGAGGAACCGGCCCTCTCTCCCCAGCGGCAGGCCGACCCAGAAGATGCCCTAACCCCAGCTGAAGCGCTGGCACCCGGACAGAGCATCGCTGGCCTCTGCCCAGCACCTACCAAAGCTGCAGGAATTCAGGGAGATCCAGCAGCCAACCTACCTCCCCAGCAGAAGCAGGGAGGTGGAACAGCCGGTCCATCCCCCCAGCGGCAGAACCTAATTCCGGTACCGGAGGAACCTGAACTCCCTCCTCAACGGCAGCAGGAGCACCAGGGAGGGGATGCAGGTCGCATCACTCCCCAGCGGTACCCGGGAGATGGCGCAGCCGGCCCATCTCCCCAGCAGCAGCAGGAGCACCAATTTTGGGAGGGCATTAATGGGTCAAATAAACTGACTGACTACGGAGTCAACCCGTTTGGGGTCTCGTCCTATGTCAGTCCAATTCGAAGGGGGAAGAATTGTGACGGGACCCTCCATCACTGGGGCCACTGGAGAAGCCTGACTGCCAGCCTCCTCCCTATTGACTATGGGCCCTGGGTTTGTAGAGACTTCTGTGGCTACCCCCAGCAGTATCTTCTCATCACTGGCTGAGGGGATTATCTCCAGCAGACAGCCAGGGTCTGCCACCAGGGAGAGGCCTCCATTGTTTTAGTTTAATGTATAAATCAGTCTCCCCCACCTATTGTGTTGTTAATCCCGTTACTGCCCCTGTTGTCTCTGGGAGGCAGATTAAGGGGGTTGTTTGTGTCCCAATATCTTGTTTTATGTAAATGTGTGTTTTGCTGGATATATCCAGCTCTGTGTGTCTAAAATAAATCAGTCTTCGTTTGGTTTTCCCCTACACTGAGTCTCGGCTAGTGACTGGGGAACCGGGGAAAGTGTGTTGTCCCAGGCTAAGGGAGCACAAGGAAGCGGAGGCAGTCGGTCGGACTAGCCAGCTCCGTTACAGTCATAATAAGAAATGAGCAGAGAAAAAGGAACAGGATGAAATGTCTGACTAGATAGGCATCATGGATGCAAACTTTATGTCTTGAATGTCATCTTCTGAAATATTAGATTATCACATGCAGTTTGCATTAAATGTACAATTTTCCTGAGCATTGCAGTTTCTTAGAGGTATACATTCTGGCTTTGTAAAGCTCCCAGTCCAACATATGGACAGTAAGTTCATGATGAGGTGGTATCCAAACCATTTATCGTTTGCAATGATAACCCTGCTCAGCAATCAGCGGTCCTCACAGGATCATGGTGCCACCTTTCACTAAAGGGTCAACCCAGTTGTATAAGTCACATATCTGGGAATTTGCAGGCTTTGACTCGGAATCTCTGGGTACAATTTTTCAAGACAAGAGACAAGAGAGTGACGTTTGATCATGCCTACTCCACGCAGAGGTTCTGCCCATTTCCCATGTACACCTATCTACTAAAGGCTAGCTGAGCCCCTATGTACCTCTATCCCTGTCCCTAGAAGAAGGGGCATCAGGTAGCTAACCCTGGGAATTTCCCAGGCATGAATAGTGCAATATCCCAGAAACACAAAAGAAGGCCAAGATCTGATAACTTTAAGGAAAATTTCCAAGACTTTAGCCATTCACTAAAAGTGTGTAATTGGCGAGGCCTATGAGAAACTTGACCCCTTCTTTGGTCACAACAAAATGCATCTACTGCTGTCAAGAATTTATGATCTTTATCCTCAAATACAGCATGGGAAGTAAATACACAGTAAAAGTGAAGTGCCGCAGACAAATTGTGGGCTGAACAAAGGGGTTGGTTAGGAGAGTATTTGGAGGTAGGAGCAGATATAAAGCGGTATGCCGTGTTGTTCAGAGCTTCACAGGTAGGGTATAGAGAGCCATTAAAGGCACTGGCACATTAGGGCAACAAATAAAGAGCGACAGAATGATAATCAAGTCACGTAATATCCCTTTAAAAGACCCGTAAGGTGAGTCAGTCATATTTTCTGTATGTTCTCCATATACTCAGAAGGGTTACAACTAAGGAGATAATGCAGCAAATCCACGACATGGCATGGGAATACTGACAAGTAGCTTCCATTCCGAAAGACCCCCTGTTCCTGAAAAGCTTCCATCTTTGCTGTAGACGTCATAGATTTAGCTAGTCAAAGTCTTAAGATGTAAGTGTGGGCAGCTGAAGCTGGCAATGCATAGAGCTGGAGTCTGAGCTTCATGATGGCACCTCCTGGCAGGATGCGTTATGCTGCTTCATCTACAGTTAGGCTTAGCGGTATGTATTTGACAAAAAAACAGATTCTCTTTACATAATATGAATTCAAATGCACAGTATTTTTTTAAACAAACTTGTAAATAATATCAGAAGCTTCAATTCTCTGGTATAAATTGAAATTTTAAATGATCTAAAATTATATACAATCGGCTTGAACAGCCCTCAAATTGGGAACCTATTAACGTTTGTTTGGAGTCCATCCTCAATTGCTAATTGTCACCTGTTTAATAAGATATGTGCCTGTATGCATCAATAAACACCCAAAATACATGAAAGCTTGAATGTGTGCAGTGTGTTTTTGATATTTTTTTCTTACATGCTTCCCCAAGCAAAAGCTTAAGCATTAGTCATGCAAATGATTGCATTTATCAAATTGTGCTTCCCGCCTCCATATTAAATTAAGTTTGTTGATGGATCTGCAGGACAATTTGGCCGATGGAGGTTTGCAATTCATCCGAAAGTAGCTACCTCCAACAAAGATATGGTGTACTTTGAAACCCCGCTCTCTGTTCATTCTAATTGTCTGTTAGAATAGATGTACAAACAATTTATTTCAATTGATGATTCCACATTAAAACCCTTTCATTATGCCATGGTTATCTATAGAATGTCACAGCATATATTGCACCAGGTGTATGATCTCATTAATAGCTTCATTAATTGCTTGCATCTTGCTCAGATCCTGTAATTGGCTTGTTTTTAGGCTACAGGACATATAGTCTCCATCAGCAGTTAAAAACCGCATCAAGCAGGGATCAAGGTATTGTGACATGCACAGGTGCCCCAATCCGCTCTAAATCCCCCAACTCCCAATATGTTTTTCAAGGTAAAATAAAGCCATCAACAAACGAATAAAGTTTCATAAATATTATTTTTCTATCTTGTAAAAATTAAATAAACGGAATAAATATTAATTATAGTCAGTTTTAGAAAAGTTTACAAACAAGGCATCAAATGTGAAGCTAGATTATTGTATATATTAAATTATACAATCTATCTCTATCATCATGGGACCCAGTGGTTTGCTTTTTTTGTATACCCTTAGAGATATTTTCCGTTCTTGTGAGGAAGAGCAATTTATTGTTATTTGTTTAATTTGCTTGCTTTGTGGATTACATTTTTAAAATAACTTGTACATGCAATTTAGTATTTTACTATTTTCAGCATTTTTGTTTTCAGTGCACTATAGCCCCCTTGATAGCTCCATGGAAGAGCAAAATCGGATTTTCACAAACCAGCGAAATCTCTAACATTTGGTTTTGTCTCCATAAATCAGTGACACTGTCTGTTGCATTATATCACTTTACTGCTGCCGGTCGGGGATAGAAACACAAAATTATTAATCAATTTTCTGCATCTGCTAGCTGCTTTTATTGTTTATCAAAAAGAAATTATTCATGCTTATATTAGCAGAGTTATTCTTAGGGCCTCTCTCCTCTATACTGAATGCTTTTGTGTGCCATTATATATAAATAGTGAAGGTTCTGGCTAAAGTCCATTAGCCAGAATATAGATTACAGAATATAGATTTTACTACAGCGCTAAATTATGAGGTGAGTAAAAACAGTATAGAGACTTTCTATTGAAGATTAAAAAGTATTTTAAGGAATATATAATCTGATAATAACCATTTGGCCCATCTAGTCTGCCCATTTTTCCTGGTGAAAATGTTTCCTTTTTACTTAATCTCTTTTTATTGTAATTTGGGACACTTATCAATCAATACAAACAATGATATCTGTGGGAGAACAAAAGAACAACGTAAATCAC
>VKOC01027250.1:0-11284 GCA_009364415.1 Spea multiplicata
AAAACGGTCTTTAGTTGCTGCTCCATCTTCTGCACCAGTTACCCGACGCACACGTCATTGAAAGCAACAGACTGCGGGTGTCGCAACCATGAACAGGAACAGGTAATGAAATGATTTACTAGAATCTTGGTCATTCTATAAAGAGGCGGCATGAAAATAATGGATTCTTCATACATGGTTTACATTTGTGTTTCTGTTTTAGGAAATCGATCAGGAGGTGAGAAAGCCACCACCACACCTTCGAGATGCATAAAATGGGGCCAACAGTCCAATGTAAGTACTGAAACTACTGGGGTCTTGTCTCGCACTGCGTAAATGTAACAGAAAATATATAAAAGCTGCACTGGAAACAAGTATCTCTAGAGCTTAAATCAAAACACACGCCTATATTATTGGTTTTTAAATTATATAATATGTTAATTCTTCTTAACAAGATAGTTTGGTTTTTTTTCTTTATACACATTAACACTAATAGTATTTTGTGGCAAACATCAAAATGCAATTTCTAACATTTTATTATTTTATCTAACACAGGGAATTATACCATCAAAATCCATCATGGAGGATATAAAAATTGGTGATTACGATTATCGAATTACTTTACACGCTGATGACATCCTCTTCACAATGTCTTCCCCTTTGAAATCTGTTCCTGCTTTGTTAGGAGTAATGCTGTTCGGTCAATTTTCTAACTCTAAATAAATTGAATTTATCTAAGACCCAATTCCTTCCATTCTATCTTTCTGAAGCTCAGAAACGCTCAATTCAAACTCAACTTCACATCGACACTAGTCTGACTCGGATTGACTACTTGGGGATTATAACTAGTTCTATAATAGAAGAAACCTCTACTGTTAACCACAAAAAACTTTTTTCTGAGGTAAAATCTTTATTATTAAATTGGGGAAAGCTGGAGACCTCATGGATGGGGCGAATAAGTATCCTCAAGGCCTATATCATACCCAAAATTTTATATCTTTTTAGACTAATCCCTAATCAAGTATCCAAGCAAATGTTTATAGATTGGGATAATTTATTTTCACAATTTGTTTGGGCGGCAAAGATGACAAGACTTCCTACTGATCTTCTTAAGATAAGCACAGATTTTGGTGGTCTTGGCTACCCGAATTTAATCGAATTGTATGAAGCGTCCCAACTATCCCTTATGCTACCTTGGAATTTGACAAAAGAGAAAAATGTTCCTGGTTGGTATGATATAGAGAAAACTGTCTGCAAGAATTTTGATCCTTTTTTATTTTGTTGGATGCCCCAAGTTCAATTTAAAAAAAAAACAAACTCTAGTCTCATTATTAACGATAATGACTTTCTATAAAATCAAGAAACGTATGGATGAAGGGATAAAATTTGCGAAATGTTGTCCGATAGGTGTTCTGATGTGTTTTATACCCGACCTCTCATTGGATAGCTGGAGAGTGATGGGTGTAGAAAAGATAAGCGATCTTTACGTTGGATCCCAAATGGTTTCTTTTCCCTTCCTAATTGAAACGTATGGTTTTCCAGCAAAAGATATTTTTAAATACATTAGGATTAAACATCTCCTTACTTCTAATGTCCCGGTTGAGACTACTTCCTGGCATAAATTCATTACTTCTACTAGTTTTTAAAGAAACTTTTTAAAGGTTAATATCAATTACGAGAAGAGTAAAGCACAAATTCAATGGGAAAAAGATTTTGAACTTTCCATTGCTTTAACTTTTTGGCAGAAAACGTGGCAGGTCACGCGTAAATCAACCCACTGTATTAACCTCTTAGAACAATTTTACAAGCTTATGCATTGATGGTATATGGTTCCGGCCCGCTTAGTCAAATTTCAACCATCAAAAGGAGCTGTATGTTGGCGATGTCAATCCCAAATAGGGACACATAAGCATATCTGGTGGGATTGATAAAAATCCAATTAACAAATCTTTTTTCAAAGCTATTTGGATTTAATACTGTACTTTCCCCCCAAGAGTTTCTATTTCATTTAGACCTACCAGATATTAACAAACACGACCAAATTCTTTGGTTAAACATCATAATTGCCTTTAAAATCTGCTTAGCTAGGTATTGGAGAGATACATCCCTTCCAACTTGGGTAGAGATTAAATCTCAAATTAACCACCAATGTTTAGCAGAAAAATATTTTTTTGCAGAAGCTAACGCTATAGAGAAATATGAACTAATTTGGCATCATTGGTTCATATGTGCCTAGTTACTATTTTTTTTTTTCTTCCCCTCTCTCGTTGTGCATTGAAATGTTTCTTATTTTGTTTATAAATCTATCTCCGTGGCATTCTCTTCTATATATTTGCTTTTTCTTCCAATTCTCCTCCTTTTTAAATTCAACTTTGAATGTAATATTGATTAAATGGGGATATTCTAAATGATATGATATATCAAATACTTTGATCCCTAAATCATTATATAATATCGGGACTTGTATGTATGATTATTTTTTTTGTTTGTTTATTGTCTGTTTTATTTAAAAAAAAAAAAAAAAATAAAGAAATTACAAAATCCATCATGGGGAAATATACCATCAAATGCCATCATGGTTGAATATACCATCAAATACCATCATGATGAAGCAAACTGGACCCATAATAAACATCATACTGTTGTACCCCAAACTGTTATATGTCTTGTACTATGAATCCTGGTATGTAGGTAGTGTGTACCAACTACCACCTAAACCCCACCAATTAACGACACAGAGACTGAAATTGGATAAAAACAGGCCACAGCATATTTTATGAACAATAACCACAAACACTGTGTTGGCCTAAACACCATAAACCAATAAACAAATACACAATAAACCACACAATAAATACAAATATACAAATATACATAACACATAATACATTCAAACATAATCAACACAGGAACTGAATTAACCCCGTCCTTGCCGGCCGCTCACCACTGTACAATCCAGACCACAGGTGCTCACCTCCCCCCTCGTCCAAACAAAAATGACAGCTACCTTCCGCTGTCCCACAACTAATGCTAACCACCAGCCGACCATAAGCTCGGTGGGCACGTCCAATAAAAAACACCAGAGGTTAGGGGAGGATTGAGCCTTCCTTCACACCAGCATCCAAACTCCATCACTTACCAAAACCAGACCGGCAAGGACACACAAACCGCCACAAACCCCGCTGTTTAACCCCTTAAATCAGCGGGGGCCCCCACCAACAAAAGCCATGGCCTGACCGATCGCCTCCTGGAGTGCCAATTTCAAAATATCTAAACCAATATCATTGAGACGAACGCCATCGCTCCTAACTGGCACACCGTTAACACTAGCCCCAAACTTAGATACCCAACAATTCAACTTAACCCGCGACCGTTCGAGCGCCAGCTGGCCAGTCGCCTGACACCACCCCGGACCACACGAGCCGAACCTCTGGGAATAACACCAGAATCCTTGACAAATCCCTAAGAATCATATCCCCTAAGGACCTAAGCGGGACCATCCATAGAACATTCCCCCCCGAGGTTAATCACTAGAACCGACAGGGAACCTAACAGCCTGGATAACTGAACCAGTTCGGGAAGGAGATGAACCCACCGCATCCCCCGCTTCCCAAACCACCACATCTCAACCCCCAGAGGGGAGAACCCCAAACGTTCCCCATTCGGGTGAACCTCCGCCCGCTTCCTAGCCCAGAAGACGAACGGGTGTACGATGAGCTTACATAGTAAGGTCCTACATTCCCAGGCCCTCACCTATAGCCAAGTACATATACAGCATACGAAGAGAACAGGAATAAAAGGGAGACAGAGTACCAGCTAAACAATAGAATACTATTTGCAAGAGAAGACCGGTGAGCATAGAAAAACACCAGTTGTAAGTGGCAGCCAAGGACAAGCGTTCTATAGCTCCCACAGGATTCCACTCCTCGGGATGTAAACGTTGGGCCATATAGAACTAAACAGAGTGCAAGCAAGTCCAGTAGATCCGTAAGATTCCAGGCCGATCATACATAGCCAGTAGCAAAACCATAACACGCTCCATAGCTCGTGACTTGAGTCAGCACCACCTCAGAGGGCCAGCTCCCAACTCCCAAAAATATATTTATTTTTTGCTATGAAGTGTGTAAACAGCATAACACTAAGCGGAGACTGACGTGACCCCATTAAACCCCACCTCTTTCTTAAAATTACTACTGAATGCCCACGGCCGGCAGCCACGCTTCTAATAAATGACCGCGACCAGGGCCATTTTATTCAGTGGAACAAAACAGTGATCACACTATTCTTCACGATATTCTTGTAGAAAGCTTTTTATTTCTTTATTAATTCATGTAAACTATTTTTATATTTAATAAAAGCTGTGATTGAGAAAAATTTGTTTGTTTTATTTCCTTTTTATTTGCCCAACTGCCCCCCCAGTTATGCACAAGCTGCCCCAGAAATGCCTTATACCCCTATAAGCCCCAAGGCGGGCAACTACTTTGCCTATAGGTGGCACCGGCCCTGTCTCTACTTCCTAGGATACCGCCCTGGTGACCCCACCAGATCATGCCATGACACGAAGTGAGGAGGGCCCGGTTAAATTGAGCTATCAATACATATACACCTTTTATACATTACCCTAATGATCTAAATACCTACAGGACAGACAATGAACATACAGCAAATGCACCAAGGTGGGCACAAGTGATACACACTCTATTCTAATACCTATACGAGCCTGATTGCAGTTTCCATGCCCACAGCAGGTGCGTAATTCTAAGGACTACATTCACAGGATGAAAGCCTGCTAGTTTAAGAGTGACTGCAGGTAAGTTTGGCTTGGAAACGCCTAACCTGTAACTGCCCATCTCAGTAACTCAAAGACAAAGATGAAATCCTTTAAACGTTTGTAAATCAGTAGATATTTCAAGTGGTAAGGTAAGTGGGAGAAGTGGTAGAGGTTAACATGGTGAGAACATTTAAACATGATTGAGTCTTGAAGAACATGCAGACTAGGTGGGTCTGTATGAAACTTATTTTTTTTTTTTTTTTTTTTCTTTAAAACTTATATTTATTCAGTTTTCCAAATGACAGGACATAAAATAAGACATGATTTACAATAACCCATAAACAACAAAATAAATCATAAACATATAAAAAAAAAAAAAAAAAAAAAAAAAAAAGCCGGGTAAAGGGCAAGCCATCAATTCAATTTTTACATATCACCTGTAGCTTTTTAATCCAGTCCATACATATATCTGACTTTCTTTTGTGTGCTATACTTATCCAACTCATACCTTTTTCCATTTGGAGTTGGAACAATAATTGTCTTTCTAATAATACCTTATTTATAGATTTATAGTCTTTCCATGATCGTGCAATTAAAATTTTTGTAGCCGCAAACACATGTATTATTATTATTTTTCTTTCCAAGGGTAAAGTTGGCGGAAATATATGAAGCAAAGCAGTCTTCATATTTTTTTGTACTCTTATATTATCTATTTTTTCCAATATTTCATATGCAGCTTTCCACAGGGGGCTTATTTCTTTGCAACACCACCAGATATGTTTATAATCCCCTTTTTCCTTATTACACCTCCAGCAGATATCTGATGCAGTTGCATATATAGCTCTCAATTTTGTAGGTGTTAAATACCACCGGTGTATAAGTTTAAAATAATTTTCCCTTAGTACTATAGAATGTATAATATCGTGCGTACACTTTATTGCATTATACCATTCTTGCTGTTGTATCTCTACTCCTAAATCTCTTGACCATTTTCCCAAGAAATTTTTTGGATCTCCTTCATCAATAATTCTAAACAATTCAAGGGTTTTAGCCATAACTTTTTTTATACTGCCTTTGTTGAATATATCTTCTAATTTCTTCTTAATGGATTTATCGCCCTTGAATCGTACTTGGCTCAAGAATGATTTAACTCTTAAGTACGAAAATATTTCTGAATTCGGTAAATTATATTCCAAAACTAATTGATTAAAGGATTTAATTTTTTCTCTATATATAACATCTTCTATACTTATAATTCCTGCACCTCTCCAATTTTTGAGGTTTATATTGGATACATTATTCTCTATAAGATCAAGATCCGCGTTATCAAGAATCGTGTCCCGAAGGTTAAGTTTTTTTTTAACTCGTTTCCATTCTCCCAGGATATCTTTGACTATATGATTTTCTGAGTTCTTACAATCATATTTCGTCATTCTTTCAATGTGCCAAATATATAGACTTAAGTTGGCATTCTTTGTCATAAATTTTTCTAATTTGGCCCAAGGTTGGTCAATATTTTGAGCTTGCATATTGTATACATGAAATATAAGGCAGGCCTCATATATACTTTCTACTCTAGGATAATTTAAACCCCCCTTAATCATTTTTTTTGTTAAATATTTTATTCCTAATCTAAGTCGTTTTCCATTATTAATGAATTTATTTAAACTAAATTGTACCATATGTATCCAGGGTCTCGGAACTTTAAGGGGTACATGTCTAAAGAAATATAGCCATTTCGGGAGAATATATGCATTTACTACATTTATTCTCCCTATCCATGAAAGCATCATATTCTTCCATTCTTTTAATAAATGGTTGGTTTCAGAAAGGAGAATATAGAAGTTTTTTTCTACCATATCCTCAACTTTTGCTGTAATAGTTACTCCTAAATAATTAAAATCTGATTCTTTCCATTTAAAATTATAATCTTGTTGAATTATTTTTTTAACATGTGCTTTTACATTTAACGGGAGGATTACCGATTTTTCTATATTTGTTTTATAGTTAGAGACAGCTGAATATTTTTCTATTGTAAGCATTAAATTTTTAATTGAATTGTCGGGCTCTTCTACTGTTATGAGAATGTCGTCAGCATAGAGACATATTTTTAATTCTTCTTGTAGGAAGCGGAGTCCTTTAATTTTTTCATTATATCTTACAGCTATAGCTAATAGCTCTATATTCATTATATAGAGTAAAGGTGATAGAGGGCAGCCTTGTCGAGTCCCATTTTTAAGATCAAACCAATCTGCTTTAATATTTTGGCCAATCGTTCTTGCTGTTAGATTTGAGTATAAAGCCTGAATAGCAGACAGGACTTGGCCATTAAATCCATATGCCTTTAATGATTGGAACAAAAAGTCCCAATTTACCCGGTCGAAGGCCTTCTCAGCATCCAATGCTAATAGGCATAATGGAATCTTCTCTACATTTGCATAATCTAGTATGTCAATGGTACGCCTAACATTATTATATGCCTGTCTTTCAGATATGAAGCCTATCTGATCTGGGTGAATTATAATTGATATTATCGGTTTTAATCTCTCTGCCCAAATAGTAGCGTAGATCTTCATATCAACATTGATCAATGAAATGGGCCTATAACTTCTTACATCCTCTGCTTTTTTATCATTCTTTAGTATTGGAAGTATATTGGCTCTTAGAAGTTCTTCCGGGGCCGTCCCTTGTATACTAATTTCATTGAACATCTCAGTTAATATCTTACTAATATTGCCAACCAAATTTTTATAAAATTCTCCAGTAAAGCCATCAGGTCCTGGGCTTTTTTGGTTTTTAAGCTTTTGTATAGCTTTTACTACCTCTGCTTCTTCGATAGGTCTATTTAGTACTATAAGTTGTTCTTTATTGATCTTTGGGATCGGTAACTCTTGTAAATATTTTTTTATCTCTTCCATACTTGTCTTAGACTCTAGATTGTATAGGGATTTATAATATTCATTAAATGACTTCCCAATAGCCTCTGGAGTCATAGAGATTTTTTCTTTTTCTATTATTTTATAGATTCGTTCTTTTGCTACCTTTTTTTTTAATCTGTTTGTTAAACTTTTGTCTACTCTATTATTCATAAAGTATGAATTTTGTTTTAGTCTTTCTAAATTTTTATTAGTTTTCTCCATTTCCAATTCATTTATTCTTTTCTTTACTTGACTTATGTTGACAGATCTAAATTTAGTTGGTGACCTTTTATTTAATGTCTCCAATTCTTCTAATTTTATATAGAGAGAGGATAGATCCATACCCCTTTTTTTATTTTCTCTCGCCCCGATTTTAATCAAATGCCCCCTAATAACACATTTATATGCACACCAAAGAGTTGTGCGTAATATTTGTTTATCATCGTTCTCTTGGAGGTACAAATTAGTAATTTGGGTTTTATGATTAGATGAAACCAAAATATAACTTTTTTTGGCATTAAACAGCAATGGTGGGTTTAGCGTACACAGATAGGTAGCTATTTGGAAAAGTACCTAATGCTCACATTTATATATGGTGATGGCTCTTTAATGTTTTGGGGCCTTTTTTCTGCCAGAGGATTTGGACATTTTGTTAGGACACATGGCATCACGGACTCTATAAAATATCAACAGATATTAAATGAACACCAGACTGCCTCTGCCAGAATGCTTAAAATAGGCTGTGGTTGAATATTCCAGAAGGACACAAATGGTTTACTGACCACAAAATCATGACCATCCAAGTCCCCTGATGTAAACCACATGGAAAACCTGTGGAGTGAACCTAAGAGGAAATTCCACTAGCGTAAACCTCTAGGTTTGAAGGATCCTGAAAGATTCTGTATGGAGGAATAGTTTCAGATTCCTTGGCATGTATTTTCCAAACTCATCAGACATAGACATGTGCAAATGGGCCAAAAACAATTCATCTTCTCTTTTGGTGGCCGATTGAAGGATTAGGGAGGACGGCACAGCAGCGCCGCCATTTTGGTGGAAGATCCCTCCGGGTTATGTCCGCGAAGATGCAGACAAGGAAAGAAGATAGGAGATTGAAGATTACAGATAGGATAGAGGAGAGAGAAAAGAAGGGAGAAGATACAGTAGAAGATGAAGAAGATGCGGATGAGGAAGTGGTCAGCAGAAGCGAATGTTGTCGGCAGAGAAGCTAGGGAAACATTTAGAGAGCATAAGAGAGAGAATGAACCAGAATGAGACTGTGAGAGAGTGAATGAGAGTGTGAGTGAATATGGACCCAAAAAAATCTGAGCTTTTTGCTTCTTCTTTTGTCTGATTTTGGGGCTTCGTACAAATCGCTGAATATATCCAAATTTGGTAAATGTTCAATTTGTATCAATCTGAATGCACAAGTCTAATCAGGCATTATAGGTTATATATATATAAAACATTTTCTTTGATAAACCTGTGTTGTATTTGTAATTGTTTGATATCCTCTTTTCTCATATTTACAAAGGGTGGCAATATTATTGGAGGGCACTATAATATAAAATGAGAGAAACAACTCAAATCTTGGAGCACTGCATGCATGATAAATCTAAAAAGATGCCACAATTCCCACCAAATGAGCAGATAACAGTTGTACCATAATGGTCATAAAGCTTTGTAACTTCCAGAGACTAATAGGCAATTAACTCCTTCATGGCTAAGGGTATTCTCACCCTTGAGACCAAAGCTTTTTTTGCTATTTTTAGTACATGTTTGCTCAATCACAATTTCCCTTTTTTAGATTAAGTGTACTCAGAAAATGTTATATATTGTTTTTTTCAGAGACAGATAGGCTTTTCTGTTGATATCAATTTTGTATGTACCATAAATCTCAGGTATAACATGCACAATTTACCATTTTTCAAAAGTCCTGAAAAGGGGGTGAGTATTATTCCTGTCTACAAATTTTCCCATGCTGCATGAATGCTCCATGAGAGAGATTATACAGGGACCATGTCACAATCAAAGGTGTTTCCAGGTCAGTTGCTGCCAGTTAAACTCTGCAGCAAATGACCTCGACCTATCAGTAAGAGAGAATGAGAGGGAATATGAAAATAATAAGGTTAAACAAAAACAAACACACATAATATGCAAAATTTGTTTAATTACTCTTTACACTGAGATTCACCTCTTGTGTAGTTCCATATAGTGTATACAAAGTAAATCTTTATTAAACAATATGATTTAAATACATATAAAAAATATATATATAATATAAAAGCATCTCGGCACCAAGACACATATAAGAAGGTACATATGAACAGAGGCACAAGACTACAGGAACTAGGATGGAAATACGTATGTATATGAAGGCACAAATAAGAAACACAAGGATGACCACAGCGATAAAGTGAAAAGGAACAAAATGAAATAACTCACAGCAATGGTACATCAGTGCTCAAAAGTTACTAACCAAATCTAGAAGGAAGGCTGAAAACAGCAAAAAGCCTGGTAATGAATGGTGCCAAGTCCAAACGTACCAACCCCAACGTATGTTTCGCTGCAATGAGCTTCGTCAGGGTTTTTTTTTCTGTTTTCAGCCTTGCTATATGTGTCTTGGTGCCGAGATGCTTTTATATTATATATATTTTTATATGTATTTAAATCATATTGTTTAATAAAGATTTACTTTGTATAAACCTGTTTTCCTTACGTGCTCTCCTTGCAATAGGTTTTGGTGTTTATATATGTACAGTGCACGTACCTCTACCATTATTGGTAGTTTGTTTTTGGTGATTATAGTTCCATTTAGTCCATATAGTTATGTGGTATACTGTTATGTCATGTTTACTCCTTGTTCAGTGCTGCAGAATATGACAACACTATATAAATTAATAAATAATAATAATTATAATCATTCAGTTAAGGAGAAGAACAAAAGTCCACTCTGTCTGAACCAAACTAGTTGGGTAACACAAGGTAACCAATCCTCTGCACCATTAAGCAAAGCACGGTATCTTGATATATATAGCCGATCAAAACACTGATAATATTCATGAATGGTCACTTCATTTTTTGCAAGTGAGAACCCCATAAGTCACTACAGAGAATAAAAAACACTCAGGGAAAAAAAACGTGATGGTTTGAAAAACAGACATTACATTATTGAAAAAAAATGTCAACTTTGTAAAACTTGTGGTTTGTAAAGAAGCATCGTTTTTATGAAGCTGAGCTTGTCATATGCCAAATATGTTAAATGGCTTCTACAGAAAAGTGGAAAATTATTTGTTGATTTACAGACTTAAAACACAAATATCTTATTATAACATATGTATATATATATATATATAT
Source organism: Spea multiplicata (assembly GCA_009364415.1). Lineage (NCBI taxonomy): Eukaryota > Metazoa > Chordata > Amphibia > Anura > Pelobatidae > Spea > Spea multiplicata. The sequence goes on from VKOC01027250.1 coordinate 11,023, forward strand.
ATATATATATATATATATAAGCAATAAGTGTTTCTTGAAAATGATTGATATAGAGACTCACTACCATTTGGGGTTTTTAGCCACAACAGACGTTGTACAATCAAATGAACATTCCCCATGATAGCATCCATCCATCCTCTCCTGAGACTATCGGATGCCAACAACAACAACAGTGCTTAATGGATAGTTACAAATGTTACTATCTTACAAGCTGTACAACTCACAGCTTGCAATAACCTCAAGTGTGAATTGATTACTTTAA
>VKOC01027264.1:0-31999 GCA_009364415.1 Spea multiplicata
ATATATACCAATCCACATATATATATACTAATCCACACGTATACCAATCCACATATATACACTAATCCACACACATACAAATCCACACATATACACCAATCTACACATATACACCACTAATCCACACATATACCAATCCACGCATATATACTAATCCACACATATACCCATCCACACATATATACTAATCCACACACATACAAATCCACTCTCACTTAATGCTTTCCTACCTTTCCTTTCTTCTTTCAGCTTTTTTTACTCTTCTTCGCTCCTCTTCTTCAGTTCTTCTGTCTTCTTCCGGGTCAGAGGGCACGGACAACAAACCCCGGCGCACAGCAGCTGTTGCCACGCGGCTCGCAAGGGAGCGGTATCGGAGGTCTTTAACAGACCTCCGGCTCCCTTCAGTGATTTTAAGCCGGGTTGAACCCCGCTTAAAATAACTGAAGGGAGCCGGAGATCTGTTAAAGACCTCCGATACCGCTCCCTTGCGAGCCTGCTCCTCCAGCGGCGGACATTACTGTCCGTCTCTGGAGGGGTGCCGGGTGCCGCAAGTTGGCACCCCCGTGATGAGCGGCGGCGTCGGACCCCGCGGCGGCGCCCCCTGGAGTGTGGCGCTGCGGTGCACAGGGCGCACACCCCAAAGGCCGGTCCTGCGCGGGAGCCGTCTCTGTGGGCATGCCGTGACTACAGTGTAGTCACGGCGTGCCCACAGAGACGGCTCGGCGTGCCAATAGCGGCACGCGTGCCACGCGTTCGCCATCACTGGTCTAATATATACGTAATACATTCTCTCTATCTTCTCTCTATTTTTTTAAGATAGACAGGACTTTCAAGTGATACCATTTCATATGATATTTCTTCATTTAGTGTGAATAATAAATGGATCACACTATAGTTATTATTTTCGTTCTTTACAATTCTGCATTTTTTTGTATGAAAATGTAACTGTTACATTTTTTAAATATATGATTTTCTGTAGAAAATCAAAAATCTATCTGAAAAACTAGTTGGATTTTTTTTTTTTTGCCTTTATAAATGTAATAAACCTAAACCTGTTTTAAGAGGCACTTAGGTATTAGTGGGGACTAACAGCCAAGTCTCCTAATACTTTTCTCCACATAGTATAGGTCTCTATGGCTAATTTTACGGAGAGCTTTGTTACGGAATGAGTAACTATAACATCTATAATAACACGTTTACTGGGGCATGATTTGTTGGAGGCACATAGCAATATATTTTTGTAAACTATCATAAATTAATATACAATATATTACACTTTTTTCAAGTGACCAAAGACTTTAGAAGTAACATAATTGCTACTGACTGGCGTGAACCTTTTGCGTCTAAGCATTTGCAGTGTTACATGTTTGTAACTAATGGACTTTGATTTCATTAATGCAAAATGATTGCATTCCTACATTTTTCTTGTGTTTATAAAGCATATAATTTCAGCCAACATCTATCTGAACGTGCAACTAATGCAGTTTATTGGACAGTCAAATGAAAGGCTGACATAGTAAAACTGGAATTACCTTTACATGTCATGCAATCTAATTTAATAGAAGCAATATGTTTTAGCAGCAATACAATTAAAGTCACGAGGACATAAGTGGATTTTACTATTACTATTACTAGCCTGCCAAATGGGCAGAAAGAATTAATTAATATGTTCATGATATTGCCTGCGTGTAATATTTTATTCCTACATTGTTGTAGATGTCTGTGTGTGTTTGTCAATATGTACCTTTGCAGTAGTATCAGTAGTTTTGGATGAACAGCTACCAATAGTCCTGAATATGCTAGGACAGTCGCAACAAATAGTCTTATATTTGGGCTGACTACATAACCATATGCGCCGTTTCTTTGCAGATGAAGAAGTTTTTGAACAAAACGTGTCTTGCATTTGGCGCCAGCCAGGCATAACTTACTCCACATTGAGTTTAATATCCTAGTATATTCTTTTTTTTGCATTGTTTATTGATTGTCTGTATTAACCCCAATACTTATATTTTTGTCTATTATTGTATGCCTCCAATGTTTTTTGTTTTAAATGTATATTTAATATTTACTTTTAACTTGTTTAATATTTTTTCTTTTAATAAATTATATATCTTTCTATCTACATATTGCTTGAGCGCTGTTTTCTTTTAGTTATATTCTTCTCATTCGCTTTGAATTCTGTTTAATGATTTCATTTATTTGGATCACAGTCACATAGTTAATTAGAATTACTGTACTTTCTCACGTCTATTTACTGGATCTGAAAGTAAACATAGCTTTTAAATGTAACATATCGTATATCTTAGTTCTGTCACAAGTTATCGTACAAGTGGTTAAAGAATGTTTTTCGATTATTTTAAAATATCAAAAGATATTCCTTAAATCAAGCATCTTGTATAAGTGGTAATTTAATAATAATAATCTTCTTATCTAAAGGTTGGGTAATGCACTCTTTCCTAAATTAGAAAACATTTCAGGCTATCTTTTAAATTCTTGGAACCTATTCCCACCTAAAACCTATTGTTAGGCACTGCTTGACACTGCTGTTTATTTTTCTTTCTTCTTTCCAATTTTATTAACATAAACATAAATTATTTTTAGAATTCCATGTAACTTGTGGTTCTGATAGAATAGCATCTCAGTTCGAGCCAAGTGGATGGTTTACTATTCTAAATAACTTTATGGAACATACGTTACTAAAGTACTAAATATGCATTCTTAAGCTGTAAAAAAAACAAAAACAAAATAAAAAAGCTGCTGAATGCCTCCATGCATTTGCAAAAAGGACAATGTCTTAATTTAAAGGGGGCACCGCATTAAAATGCCTGTGACAGCTGGCGTTTCTCTTTAAAGGTTATACTCAGGAGAAGGCCAAATAGTGTCCAAAGCTATGATAGCTATTGACTACACAAAAGAGGTTTAATAAGGAACATGGGATGTTAGGTATTAATTGCTCCAGCATTTTCAGAATTCTTTTTTGATACATAATTATGTACAGTACAGGAAAATGGGGATGATCACTAAATGTTATAACCTGAGAAGGTTCAATCATTTAATTACTGCATCATTGCAATAAGTGGATAGCATTGGTGTATGAACCATTACACCCCATTTATTGATTTTCAATACATGTTAAGAGTTGCATAATGAACTAACCATACCTAATACCAAACACTAGTGAAACTAATAAGTGGAATGCAGGTGTGTGTGTCCTTCATGGTTTCTATGTGTAATGTCTAGGCTGATGATAAAATGTGTTTGTTATCCTTTTATTTTGTGTCTGAAAGTAATTTAGGATTGGAGGCTGATTCGGATGCTATTCAAACATTCACAATAATGAGAGTACTTATATGTAAAAGTTAGACCACCTCCCACTGACAGATGCTTGACTTTGACAGTGGAAAGAATACATGTAATTACCTTTCTCCCCCCAAAAATTAACACTTTAAAGGTAGATGCAATATATCTTTCAAAAGTTTAATATAGTTGCTGGTAATTTGAATAAAAATACACCAACATAGTTATACAATTAATAGAATTAAAATGTTATGGTTAACATAACAATATAGAGTGCTTAAATTATTTAGTGCACTTAAAAAAAATACAACTTTACCCAATTATATATTGTAGTATGGTCTCATGTTATATATTACAAATTGTTATATATAATAATGGTAAATGTTTACATTTATATTATTAGAATGTGCCCTTGGAACTGTAATTCCATTATTATTATTATTATTATTATTATTATTATCTTTTACTTATATAGCGCCAACAATTTACACAGCGCTTAATACAATACATATATTCAAGGGGTATGACCACACGGAAATTAACAGACTGAGACAAACCAATAGATTAGGTGGAGAGAACCCTCACAAGTTTACAATCATGATACCTTAATCGGTTATTACAATCATACCCTTGTACTATTGATATAGCTGTGAAGCTACCTGCTGGAGCTCTGTGTGTCCAACCTGGGGCCGCACATGAATGCACTCCATTTGACGCACAAGCGTGCATAAAAAATGTTTTTTATTTTGTCATGTTGACATTTTACAAAAATCCACTGGATGTCAGTATGATGCTTTTTAAGTGCATATAAATCATGGTAATGTAGTTCAAAGGAAAAGGAGAAAAAAACATCTTTACGACATCAAAGGGTGGATTGTGGCTTGACATCGGCAAACAGGCAAAGTGTCCATACAAGGACACCATTGTCCGTGGCAAGAGTTGTGAAGGTCCATAGAACACCAATAAATTGTCCATCACAAACCCCAGTAAATGTCTACCATGAGTAGCGATGATGCCTACCCCTGGTTTTAGGTCATAAAGTTGGTAAAGTTGTATGTTTTATAATAAAAGCAATCAGTGAAAAATGTTTCCTGTGCTACCTCGGGTTAAGCATACCCAAAGAAGCCAATTTCAAAGACTCTGTTTGCCAGTTTTAAAATACATTGTTTTTAATATTTATTTCCTTGAAACACGCTATAAATATAGACAATTGGCCTCCCAGCTTCAGGAGTTAAAGGTCTGTACGAGTGACTCTATTAGTCGCCAGCAGGAGCCTCCTCTAGCACTACCTAATGAAGAGTAGCTGCCCTTCATCGGTTGATGCCAGAGGAGCTCCCTGCCGGCAAAAGTTCAATTTTTGCCCCAAAGAGCTTACCACTGCTCCCAAACAGTTTGCCTGTTCCCCAAACAGTATCTGTGCCATCTTAGTCCCCAAACAGCTGGTCTGTGTGATTTGTGGCCCAAACAACTGGTCAGTACACTTAATCAGATTGTATGTGCCATCTTTGGCCCCAAACAGCCTGCCTGTGGTCCTGCCCACATCACTTACCTGCAGGAGTTGTATGTCTCTCTTCTTCTGTGCTGTGTACAGACTAATCCAGGATGTCACTAGCTGCTTTACAGTGGTGGACAAGTGGTCACACCACCGTAGAAAAGTGTGGAATCATTGTGACCCCGGAATAAAAATATCCATGTGGCACAGCTCTTGACTGCTTTTTATGTATATATAAGTCATCCAGGCTTCTGTCTCTAGCTACTCCATTTTGTAATGGAGGAGGACTGGAAACTTTGTTGTCCTCAACCCAGGGGTTTCATGTGTATGATGAGCTCACATGACTTTGCATCTAAGTTTAATTTTTTAAGTCTAGCGGAGGACAATATGCCAGCACCTCCCCTCTCCATTTATTATGAGGAAAAGGAGAAAGGAGGTGCAGATCACCCTTCTCCTGCTTATGACCCAGCCTGATCCTGCACAATCCTAGTAGGAGACACATCAGGAGTCTGGACCGGTTGACTGTGAACTGCTGGGCTGGATTAACAACAAGGTACCTAGTTTTTTTTTATACATCGGTTGCCTTGTCTGTCTTTTCAAAGGATGTAAGGCCAGGTGAATGTTGTTTTAATAAAGTTTATGCTGCGCACCCCTCCAAAAAGTGATGCTGTCCCCTAACCTCAGAATAAAAGTTATGCTGTCCTCCTATAATTACAATGAAGTTTATGGTGGCCTCCTAACCTTAAAATAAAATTGATGCTGTCCCCTAGTCTCAGAAGAAAATTGATTTGGTCTCCCTAACCTCCGAATAAAGTTTACACAGTCCCCTAACCTCAAAACAATGCTTATGCTGTACCCCTAACCTCAAAATAAAAAAGACAGGTTGGTAATGCCATGCCCTCTATTGAGAATGCCATTACTCATGATATTGACTTTGAAACATTGCTGAAGGAATCTGCTAATGCTAAAGCATGAGAAGTCTTTGTGAAATGATGCTTGAACAGCCCATAGATCAAGACTGGCACTTCATTATATTTATTCATTGTATTTAGGTTTGCACTGTTATATGTTGTTTTGCACTATAATTATTTTATTGTTTTATGATTTGTTCTTTTGTACTTTCATTTATTGACCCATATTTATTTAGTTATCCTTGTACTGTAGGTTAGAATAGATGTTAGAAATATTGGAATGCTACTCAATAATGTCTCTCCTATCTCAAAGTATTTGTCACTTTTTGTTTTTGTTACTTATTTTACCATTTGATACAATGATTTATATAATTTTATTTGATTGTTGCCTGTTGATACATGTGCAGTGCTGCTATAATGCTATTATATTTTGCATATAACAAAAATTTTTACAATTAAAAATAAGGTTTTGCACCAGCCCTTTACACATGTTTAGACATAAAATGTGATACAGAAGGAGATGAGGGCCCTGATGTGAGGGAATGAGCCAGAAGACGAGAATCTGCTTGCTTGAAGATGATATACCGTAATAATAGATGTAATGTAAGGACTCATTAAGGTTTAAGTCTTTACATCAGGAAAAATAGGCAGACAAGATGGTTTCAATGATTCTCATATGCCATTAAATTCTATGTTTCATGTGGAGAAGTCTATGGTGTGGAGATCTTGAAGGTTGGAAGAACGAATTGTTTCTATTCACGAGGCAGAAACGTTTTTTTAAAGCTATTATAATTTTGCAAAGAAATTGTTGTACATTATTGAATATTTGTAACTGTAACACAGCATAATGATTATTATTTAGCAATCACTTTATCAAAATTATTCTAAAGCAATCCCAAATATGAAATCATAAACATTTGTAGGCATAACTGGCTGAATAATCGTTATTCCGAAGCCTATTTGTGCAGCGGCAAAAGATCATCTTACAGCTGCAGTAATTCACTAAAAATCACATGATCCTAAAAGCATATCATATTTCTGGCTTTCTTAATGTTAAAACTAACTGCCCTTCAGATACATCTTTGATTCTAGCATACAGTTTACCGAAACCTTTGTGCGAGGTGTTGGCGTGCTTTTCAATTTAAAAAACGAGATTTGAATTTATTCTGCATGAACGAACGTTACATGAAAGTGAACTTCTATTTTTAGAGCATTTATGGAAAAAGACTTGATTGAAGATGGATGCCAATATATTGATTCTTGTACTTGGGACTCGAGTATTGAAGAAGAAGAAACAGAATTGCATCTCTGCCAGTGAGTAAAAACTATATAGATATGTTTCGCTGCTTGCTTAGATTCGCTCTTAAATATATTATGAATGTATAAGCTAAATTGCATTTACAGTCTACCATCACTCATTTTTTGTCGGATCTGTTCTTACTTATTCATTCCAAGCAAATAATCCTTAATAGATCTACCATGTAAACATTTAAATTTTACAAGATGTGCGAAAAACAAACAAAAAAAAATCTCCCTAACGTGCCCATATAATGTACCAAATATAGTGTGTCATACACCTATTATAGGGTTGCCCTGTTTGACCCCTGTTGACCACAAGCATCACAGAATTTTAGGATTTTTGTAATCAAAATTTTAGGATTTTTGTTGTTAAGCTGTTATGTGTGTGGCGCTTAAGAAATTCAATTTCATTACTTTTTATATTGATTCAAATGGAATCTGTTAACAGTCACCTTTGCGTTTGATGGGTACTTTGGGAGGACAGTGAAGTTATTATTAAGATTATAGCACAACTAAACCCTGTTTCTGTGTTTTAATAATGATTATTGTCTGGGACATGAGAAATTAGCTTTGTTACTAATATGCCTGATTGTAGAATACCAACACATACATATTTATTTTCACCTTCATAAAATATGCTTTTTATTACTCCAAAAAATTAAATTTTTGAAACAATATGATAGCATTTTCCTTTCCTATACTTATTTTACTGTTCCATTGCGCATTACCATTACAGCTACCACTCACGTTCAGTCTACTTTTAGAGTAAAGATTTTTTTCCTATGTTACAGATAATTGTGCACTGAGTTAAATATAATCCTCCCAGAGCACAAGAGGTGAACAGTTTGGGGCGTCTAAGATTTAGAATCCAGTATCTGTCCACTGGGAAGAATAGTAAACTAATCTTGCCCTGTCACAAATTCCTCCCAGCCATGAACCTTTTATTAGCTTTATTATTAATACTTTGTTATTAATATTTATTTATTCTGTTTTATTAAGTAGAATTAATTAATGTTAACTTAAAGTGACCTTCTAGTACATAAGATTCCATGTGTATTTATAGATACAGAGATACGTAGAAAAGAACCAATTTGCCCATGTATGCTGATCATTCCCAATAACGTCTTAAGATGTTAATTCTTTATGATATCTTTGTGCATTTTTCACAGGGTTTATGCAAACTATAATTTTGTCCAAATTACCAATTAGTCTCAGTTTACTCATATTCAGCTGCAGTATGAATAACACACACACACACACTCACATAGCAACTCATCGCAGCTTGTGAGCGCAGGTTTCATTGAAGTCAATGGCAACCAAATTCAAAGCTTTTGCGAGGATGTTGGCGGAGCTGAAAATGCCACATGTGCAAGATGGTTATGAAGCCCAGCACAGGCAGCAGAGGAGAGCAATTACACTAAAGTTTAACTTTCTAGAATCATTTAAACATTAATGCACATGAGGGCATGTAATGCTTTAAAATCTGGTAGAGTCCAAAGGACCAGCCCTAACACATAGATGACAAAGGCAACCTCCTACAACTGTTAGGTAACTGGACATGTTAATATCTGCTACATCCTACGTCATTCTCTGTAAAACAGTAAAATGGCAATTGTATGAACATACACTGTTCAAAGTACTCTGTATAGGCTTGTAGGTTGAGATGTTACCACTCAGCGAAGTGATTTAGTGCAGAAAACCAACATAATATATCTGATGAGCTACTGCAAGGTACTGAATGTCTGATATGCTAAACACAGACCAGAAACATTTACTCTAATGGCCAGCAGCAGGGAAAAAAAATCTCAATGGATACTTAGGCTGGAAAATTCATTGTATTTCTTTATTAGCTTATTATACCGTCGATGGAGCAGTTGTCTGAAGATGTCCGTTGAATTCATTTCGGTTGAAATAGCTCTCATTTAGAATACATTTAAGATAAATTGATAATTTGGAAAAATGCAGTAGAGTGAAACCATCTGTATTGTTTATTTCCTACTTGACATCATTTAATGCCTGAAACACCGATAACCCGATATGAGTCACTCTGGACTCAGATTAACTCATGAACTGAGAATTTTCTTCATTGTTGCATGTAACATTTGTTACATGTAGTTAGAGTACATTTTCTCTAATACAGTGTAAATAGTTGCAGAAATTACCATATATACATTCTTGTAAAACAAGTGATTATATTATTATTATTATTTATTATTCTTTTATTTATATAGCGCCAACAGTTTATGCAGCGCTTAATACAATACATAAATTCAAGGGATATGACAAGACAAGAATTGACAGACTAAGACAAACCGATACATTTGGTGGAGAGAGCCCTGCTCGCAAGCTTACAATCTAGAGGGAAAAATGGGGTGACAAACATAAGGCATAGAGGAAGGGTGAGAGGTATTGTGGGGGGGTATCGATGACAAGGATGTTCTAGCATATTCCAATATGATAGGATTGTTTAGTGGATGTGACCGCCCACTAGCCTTACCCAAAGAGCCTTTTGGCAATCAGCTTCAGATTGACCTTTCCAAAATAGGAAGTTTGGCTCGCTTACACATCTTATGATCTTAATTCAGCTTACCTGAGTCTGGCTCCTTTTTTTACCCTGCTGCTGTGAATTGCTCTTTCAGTTGCAGTGTTACAACATGACCAGTCTTCTTCTATAACAAATCAGTGTAACATAACCAAACCTGGGAACTCTCCGGGTTTGACCTGGAGATTGCCGGGTGGGCGCTGCTCCTCCAGTTCTCTGGTCAAGACCCGAATCCTCCGGGTCGCGGGAGTGGGGTCCTGACATGCCTCGCTCCCTGCCCATTTTTTCCTTTACATGGGGGTGTTTCCCCCCCGACGTCCACGGGAACTCCCCCAACATCAGCAGGACCGCCCACCGTCAGCAGCACCACCCACCGACGTCAGCATGACCACCCGCTGACGTCGGTGGGTCCTGGCCAAGTCCCGCAAGGGAAGGCTCCGGGTAGCCGGAGCCGAGAAGTTCCCAGGTATGAACATAACATGTTTGCAGTGCCAGATTACGCAGAAAACCACCACCTCTAGACACTTGCCTAGTTTTCCTAAGGAATAATGCAGCACTGAACTACCCACTTGCCCTATCCTAAGTTGAGACTTGTATCTCTGATTCAGTTTGGCAGTGATGTTTTGAGAATCAGCTGTGAATAGAATGTGGAGAATATCAGATAATATGAATCTATTAAACAGATTACTGTAAAAACTATCCCACTGGAGTTTGCGTAACATAAGGTGAGAAGATCATAAGGAAATGTATAGGGAAGCCCTACGTTGCAATCACTGCGCGATGGGTCTTTAATGCATCCTTTAAATTTTAAAATGTCCATCTGGTCTGCCTGTCACAGCAAAAAACGGAATGGGTCGTTAGGATTCCTGTTCGCAACATCTGTTACGGATTACAGAGCAATTTTTAAGCAAGGCTATTAAGGTAGCCATTCCATTTTTTAAGGTAAGAACTTTATCTTCACTCAGTAAGAGCTCAGGTTTACCAAAAAGTGCACTTCCTACTGAAAGGTGCCCTTTTAAGCAGAATCCACACACTATGTATACACTATTCTTTGTAATTACTTCAGCGTAACTCTCACAACCATCCTTCTTGATTGTCTAGCACACTTCTCTCTCTCTCTCTCTCACACACACACACAAAGGAGAAATAGATAGAATGCAAGCTTCTAATGCATATGAACATGTAGCAGTTGGCACACATGGACACATCCTTGGCACTGATGTCAGTAGGCAGCCACTGGGTAAATTAACCAAATGGAGACAGTGAGAGTGAAGCAAACTTGGCTTGCCAGTGATTTTAATCCGGAATCACACCATAAGGCGGGAATCCAATGGGACTTTGTGAACACGCTCTCCAAATGACTGGGCAGAGGCCCGTCGCTGCTTACTGAAATAATTAAACAAGCCACAGTTCTCACCGAAACACAAATCAGATTGCGTTACTTTGGCAGTAAGCCTGTGGAGCTGTCTGCAATCCCAGTAATTGGGACAGATGACACTTGGTTGTTCGGGAATGTGCTGGAAACTTTGACACTGTTGGTAGATGTGACCATATTTTTCAAATGATAGCTGGGGTCATTGTAATGCCTTATTTATGATTCAGCAACATATGCTCTTCTGTAAACTGAAAATTAATTTAAACAAAACTATATTTGTTTTTGTTTGATACAGAATGTGACCTGTCCCCTGAAAATAGGAGATCTGGTCCATCTTATGTAGATTGACAGAGATAGTAAGAGAAGGCCAGTTTGCTTCACACAAGAAACGGGGCCATATTACCCCCGAAATGTATTTATTTATATATGTAAAATTGATTTAGAACACATGAAGTATTATTCTTTCCGCATTGATTTTTTTAATATGGCAAAGTGTTGTATCATACATATTAGTTATTGCAGTTCCCTTGGGAATTATACTGTACTAAGCTACAATAATTTTTATTTTGGTCCACCTATAAACAACATATGACCATTCCCAGAACTGTATTTTAGTGGGATACAGTTGTTAGAGTTCCTATGATGCACAGTTAGTAGAATGAATGATTATGATTGAGATAAAAGAATGATTTAACAATAAAAAGTACATTATCAGTAAAGAGTGAAACCTTTCTTCCTGATTCCCTTAAAAACAAGGCTGGATACACAAGAGGGCACGATAGATTACCATATAACACGTTTAAAATAAGCTATTATTTTCCAAAGACAAAAATAAAATGGGTTGCCATGTTTGCACTATTGCATAATATCACACGCACACAAATGTACCATTTTGAGACAATGCAGTCTACTCACAAAGGTGCAAGTTTATTTACATAAGTCGGACAAGTCTTAAAAATTAAAAAAATGTATGTTAAAATCTGTACCCACTGGTTGCACTGGAGTGTGTATATATATATATATATATATTATATATATATATATATATATATATATATATACATACTTCTGTGCTCCATAAGCTCCAAGTGGTTTGATGATGCATTGCACCTGGACTTGATGTAAGGGGTAGGTATTTTTATTGGGTATTTTTTAATTTTATTTTACAGACACTACCCCTTGTGTGGTAACATAGATGTGTATGTGTAAGTGGTGCGGGAGGGAGTGTGTCTTAGCATGAGTGTGTAAGTGTGTGTTAGTGAGGAAGCTTAGCGTAAGTATGAATAAATATGTGTATGTGTATTAGCCTGAGTGTGAAAGGGAAGAGATAAGGCAAAATAGAAAGGCACAATACTATTGTTTTTAAGAGGCTTTATTAAACAGTATTTTAAATAATTGCTCCCCCCCTCTTCTCTCCTTTGGATGCTTGTCCTTACACCTCTATAATATCAACAAGTGTCTGCAATATATCAAATGTGAGTATCGCTCCTATATCAGGCAAGGGTCCAACTTCATTATTTACTCTTCCATATCATTAAATCCTTTTTTCATCTACATCTATTTACTGAAAATCATCTAAACTAGATGTTATTTTCTGTTCTGTTTTTGCCCCTGAGGCTTACACCAATTGACTCACATGGAATATATTTATCCACTTCCCTCAAAACAAGGGAAGTAATACTTATTTATCATATTCACTTTTTACTGTGCTCAACACTTTTGTATTTATTGTTTTGCACGTCCTATGTGTGCAACCTGGGTTCTGGGCAAGTCATGTAGATGCAATCTTTATTTGATCTATACATTCAAGGCTGAGTTTGTGTGTTATTCAGTTGCTCTGTACCTGTAATGCTGTGTTTCCATGTATTATATATTAACTCTATACTTGCAAATACAGGGCTTGTATGTCTTATTCAGTTTATCTATATGTGCAATGCTGTGTTTGTGGTGCTTGTTTGATATATACCAGAACTATACAGGGGAGGAAAATAATGTGTCAAAGTAAAGGAGGTGGACAAAGGGACCCTGGGAAAGATGATCGGGGGAGGGGGTGCCACGATGATGGTCCGCACAGGGCCCCTGAATATCTAAGACCAGCCCTGTAGCCATATGACACATCACATTTACAAAATATATTTTGCATTACATAGTGACACATTTTGTGCCAAAGCCATGTGTCCAACCTCATAGGTTATTTGACATGGAAACTGTATTTTATTAAAGGGAGAACACTTCGTTGGTACGTTGATCACAAACTAATCCCTATCCAATGCATTTTATTTTTACATCACAAAAAATATTTGAAGAAGCAAAAGATTCCCTGAAACACTTAACTGTGACAAATGTTCTCCGATGGATCTTTCCCACAAAAGAGTAAAAAAGTACAGCAGATGACACGATCCAAGCACTGAACTATAAATATGGAGTACGATACTTGTGCAACATACTGTTTTTCTATGAAAACTTTGGTTCTGCTTCGATATATCAAATTCAGGAAAGCCTAATGGTTATTGTTTGTCAGACATAATTTCAGCCAAAGGAACATATTTGGCTGGAGTGTGCATAGTTTTTAATTCAACAAAAGACTGCTGGCTTTGCACTGTCAAAGTATATTAATGCCTCGGGGAACATAGGCTGTGAGTAAGGAAAATTGTGCATTATACATTTGAAGTAAACAATTTATCTTGATTTATGGACATTTTAGCTTTATGTGGAGAAACAGACTTAAGTTATACAGCTGGGCAGAGTCCCAAAACATAAATAATATTAATATTGTTCTGCTTGTGTCTAGGTATCTGGAAGAGTTTATGTATGGTCACTCTGAAGAGATTGCTGTGCAACCTGAGATAAATAGGTGAATAGTAGGTACTTTAAGGGCACAAGCATATATTAAATAAGAAAACTTCATCTGAAGAACTATAGGATTAGGAATTGTTCAAACTATGTTCTGGCACAACTATTATGAGCTATTATCGTGTAATGTTTCCCTAAAGCTATGCTCTCTGCTACATTTTATGAAAGGTGGTCTTTTTCTAATAAAGTAAGCATTATCTGGACTAGAGTGTCTACCATGTTAATTAAGGTAATAGGAAGGCAATATCCCCTTCCTCTCCATAAGAAATCTTGTAACATATGTGCTCTCACTAATATTATCTAGATAGAAGTAACATAATAACTTAGGCTGATAAAAAAACACAAGTTCAACCTGACATAAACCTCACATTGAATCAATTTCCAATTGTTTGAAAAGGTGAACAATGTCCTCGCTAATCATGTCCTTAAAACTTGTTATATCTCTGTGTACTATACAGCCCATATTTAAAGACATCAATTAAATAGTGTGGTGGTATACGTGTTCCTCCACATACACACACTCAAGCCAGGCATGCAGCAAGTAGAGTGGATGACAGAGCAGCCAGGGTCACAGGGCAAGCCAGAAATGAGGAGACATGGCTGAAGTTGGGATATTATTTGTTATTTGCTAAGCTACAGTTTGTAAACACTGTAATTATAATAGGTTTTATGTCATATAGTGCCTTGGCAAGTAGAGAACCAGGGCAGCCCACTTACTTCTAACTAACCGGAATTTTGGTATTCCAGGGTATGAGAAAGATCTCCTGACATGTTTACTTTTTTTTTTTTATTAAGAATAATAATGATAATAACATACTAGTTAACAGTCTGTGTGACTTGGCTTGTAGCCCTTAGACATCTTCTTAGCTATGCTTTACATTGCCTTGAATCTTTTACTTTTTTAATATTACTATTAAAGTATGAGAAAAGTTTGAGCATCTGCTCCTTTTTATGAGTTTCACCAATGTGCTGTTTTATTCAGAAATTAACAAACAATGTGTGTTCTGGAACTTCCATTATTAGAAAGCATTCACGTTGGCGTTCATGTGAACGTAGGTGAAATTACCAGTTTTCTCTTAAACCTCCTGCAAAAACAAAACTTTTTTTTATCAATGCGTAGAGTTAATGTTAAGAAACACCCATACCTGGGAACTTTCAGCGGTAAGGTCTTGGGGAGATCCTCATCTCCTGCTCCATAAGGGAGTTAGACAGTTCGTTGACAATGCTATATGCCCCCTCCCCCTATGTGGAGGACAAAGGCTGACAGAGGTAATTAGTTTTAATATCCTCTGGGGCAAATCTAGAGCATTACCAGGTATGTCTGCATTGATTTGCTGCCAGTCCTGCCCTTGAGAAATTAACTTTCTATGCATTCTCTTTGCCTCTTTGCACACCCTCTGATTTTAAATTTATTTTTCAATATGTGATTGCAGATGCAGTTCTCAGCAAAGAGAACAATGCATATACAATCATAAGTAGCAAAACAAACATTTACACTTTCCCGACTTTATCACTGTAGACTGCTTTATTAGTTATTAAAACTCATACAAAAATGAAAATTGCTAATTTGTGAAAGCAGTTATTATGAGAATAATGAAAACATAAAAACAAATTCTGGTTTATTCTGGTTTATACTTGAAAAAAAAATGATTGCAATGATGTAGCAAACTATAACCCGTACAGATTTTCTCCAGAAAAAAATACCATTTCTATTTTTAACAACAACATTTCACAACATACAGCACTTTGTAAGACACATCATTATTTGCAACCAGTCACCTTAGCAACTGTAAGAGGAAAAACTATCTTAATTAGTTATGTGCTATCGATTTTGGGGATATCCAATATTTAGGTTAGCTTTCATGTTGAAAATTAAATTATCTGCATTCATTATTTGAATTGCTTCTAAAATTGTGTTGGATGTAGCAATTTAAACATTACTGAAAATAAAGAATATGTTTGAAGGCTAGTATAAAATATTTCATTATATTTTGATTCCAAAGTCTGTAATATTGCTGAGAATTGTATGTATTACACTACCTTACTCTTATTATAGTAACATTCATTAGTTCATTGATTGAACATCTGCCCCCCCGGATGACTTCTATGTCATCATCTGTGGTCTAAGTAGCTGCTTCATGTCAACAGGCCACAAGGGTACTTAATGGTCAAACAAAACCAGGAAATCAGAGATAACACATCTCAGGAGGGATTTTGTCACACTCCTTTTTTGCAGATCCTCTCCAAGTCATTTAGGTTTCAAGGCTGACATTTGGCAACTCGAACCTTCAGCTCCCTCCAAAGATTTTCTATGGGATTAAGGTCTAGGGACTGGCTAGCCAATGCAGTGGCTGAGAGAAGGAGGTTCTCACCCAAGATTTGATGGTACATGGCCCCATCTATCGTCCCTTTGATGCTGTCCCCTTAGCAGAACCCCCCAAAACATAATGTTTCCACCTCCATGTTTGATAGTGGGGATAGAGCTTTTGGGGTCATAGGCAGCATTCCTCCTTCTCCAAATACGGCGAGTTGACCTGATGCCAAATAGCTCCATTTTGGTCTCATCTGACCACAACACTTTCGCTCGGTTCTGCTCTGAATCATTCAGATGTTCATTGGCAAACTTCAGACAGGCCTAGCCATGTGCTTTCTTGAGCAGGGGGACTTTGCAGGTGCTGCAGGATTTCAGTCCTTCACGGCGTAGTGTGTTACCAATTGTTTTCTTGGTGACTATGCTCCCAGCTGCCTTGAGATCATCGATAAGGTCCTCACGTGTAGTTCTGGTCTGATTCCTCACTGTTCTCATGATCGAATTGAAACTCCACGAGGTGAGATCTTGCATGGAACCCCAGACCAAGGGAGATTGACATTTTCTGTTTCTTCCATTTGCGAATAATCGCACCAGCTGTTGTCACCTTCTCACCAAGCTGCTTGACGATGGTCCTGTAGCCCATTCCAGCCTTGTTTATGTTTCCAATCTTGTCCCTGACATTCTTGGACAGCTCTTTGGTCTTGGCCATGGTGGAGAGTTTGGAATCTGATTGATTGATTGATTAGTTTTGTGGACATATGTCTTTTATACAGGTAACAAGCTGAGATTAAGAGCACTCCCTTTCCCCCTCGTTACTTGTATTAAAGACACTTGGGAGCCAGATATCTTGCTGATTGATTGGGGATCAAATACTTATTTCACTGAGTAAAATGGAAGTCAATTTATAGTTTATGTGAAATGCGTTATTCTGGATTTTTTTGTTGTTAGTCTGTCTCTCACTGTTCAAAGAAACCATTAAAATTATAGACTGGTCATGACTTTGTCAGTGGGCAAACCTACAAAATCAGCAGGGGGATCAAATATTTTTTTCCTTTACTGTATATATAGGAAGCCAATACCACATCTACAGAATGATATTAACATTTTGGAGAGATTTGAGAGTAGGCTTATTAAAAACTATTCTTTACATCAGAAAAAATGTTCAGACTAAATTGGTGGAATGGTTCTTAGCTGCCGTCAAATGATCTGTTTCTATGACAGTGCATGTTTCTATGCAATGGCTCAGTGTCTTGAATGTTATTTCAAAATCAGCAATACATTAACAGAACAGAAAATCATAAGCAAAAATAGCATTCCATTAGAACTCTAATAAATGCAAATCCGAACAAACCAAGGTTAATGTCAATTTAACCTTCATATCACAGAGGACTGGGTAAGGGTGGCACCCAAGGAGACCTGCATCTCTCTTATGGTATTTTATTAACTTTAAACCCCAAATCCCACTGAGCATGAGATGTGAGTATAGGTGGCCTAAATACCTTCTGAGGTTGATTATTAATAGTAATGAGATTTGTGCCTAGAAGTTTAGTGGAATTAATGTCTATCCCTGGATACTGGTTCCTTTTAAGGTCCTTACAGTTTTTAAAAAGGTTAAGTGAATGTTCCCGCTAAAAGGGTATGTTATAACAATTAAGGCCAGACTGGTGATGATGAGGTGTCCCTACATTAACGGTGGCAGCCCCCTTATGATGTAATTGTGGACAACTGGATGTGCATGACCACATGTTACATTTGTGTGCTTAAGTAGCGTGTTGTAGTCATATGTAGCCAGCAGCTATACACTGCTGCACGTTGTACATCAGGTGAGGATGGGGCACTGTTGGCCAGCGGATCACTGGGCATTCACCTGGTGTGCCAGATGGCCTGTCCAGCAAGATTCAAGCTTTCAATATCTGTTAATAAGTTTTGACATTACTACATTTACCTTCAATCTGCTAGATTCACAGCTAAGTTCTTCACATAGTATTACACCTCTGCATTAAAGAGGTATTGCTATCTTAAACATATAATGTGGCTACAATTTTTTTGCTCCTGACAAAGCACGCGTCAGGCATGTTTTTTCCCTTTTAGCAGTTGCTAAATAGTAGTTATTCTCTCTAATTGCAAAATATACTTTTGGAATGTCACTTGTGGTGACAATAAAAGTATGATATTTCTATTACTTGACTAGCGGCAATTTAAAATGTGTGATTAATTGCAAAAAATGTGAGGGGGAAAAAACTGGAAACACAAAAAACGCAAATTGATGATAATTAAGAAAAATACTTTATTGCCCAGTTGTCATTATAAATAGATGACACTACACAAATTAATGCAATTGTAATTATTTCAGACTTTAACTGTCCAGTCGGACATTAATTAGAATAACAATGCTGATAGTAGTAGTTTTATGAATATTTATAAATAGATACATGTCACAGATAAAGGGAGAAGTCCCAAGTCTCCGGGAAATGTGGTTGTTTCTCCTGCCCCTCTGATGCACACAAGAATATCCTTGATTTTACTCTCTTACGCTCTCTCACACTTTCTTTCAATATCTGCCTACCTTCTCTGCCCACTTGTTCCGTGTACCTGTCTCCTTTTCCGCAGCCCTGCCTCTTCTTGTTTTTGTATCTTCTTTATCCTGTTTTCTTTCTTTGTCCGTTCTCACCAATATCAGCTCCGTTAACCAGTTTCTCAAGAGCCTCAGAGCCTCTGCGCACACTCCCCCCCCCCGGTTGGAGGAATGGGGGAGAGGCTGTCCCCATGGGGCATACAGTGGCTTTGTCCTTTTGTGGAAGTGCTGCAAGAGACCAGGATATTGCTGATGTATTTACTGAGAAAGAGGAGACCCCTGTGTCAAGGACCCCCACTTGTTGGTTTAGATATTGTATAAATGGCTGCATGTTGCCGTAAGTGTGAAACCTGCACAGCCCTCTGGTTGATAGTTAAAAGTTATATAAATGAACTTAAGCGGGCTTTAAAAAAACAGAATGTTATCAATCTTTGTTGGTGAAACTATCTCCTACTTAATGTTGCAACATTGTAATAAGTTGTGCAATAAAGTGTCTTCCTCCCTGCTTTCTCATAATATTTTTCAACTTCATGCATTATCTTTGCTCTCACCCTGTTTCTATGACTACATGCAACTCAATTTCCATATTCACAATCTGTTCCAAGCATCCAATAGCCTTCTTTAACACAGACAGAATTTATTTTGGCTTCTGTAGATTGTAAGCTTGAGAGAACAAGGCCCGCTTCTCCTCCTGTACCAGTAGGTCTCAACAAGTCGATAATTTGTATACATGTCAGTTTTGTATATTATCATTTTTTATGTCATTCTTAATTTTTGCTGTCCCCTTGTGTAATAGCGCTATGGAACCTACTGCCACTCCATGGATAAATGCAATGTCATTATTTGCGGCTTCCAATACATAATAGATAATCCTTATTATTGTCACAAGTGTCAGTAACAGAGGAAAGTACACACCTCTCTGACAAACAAAGGGTTAAGAAGCTTTTTATTTAAATTAGCCAGTCACTGAATTTTGCATCCTTTTTTTGGTTCATGAATTTTGTAATTTATGATTGGTTTATCACTTAATAAATCAACAAAAACAAGCCCGCTTCTCTAATTAATGTACTGTACACCTCTAACTGGGGTAATGTTAATAATGTTAGTAATGTTTTTTTATATATCACAAATGTTATACTTGTGTACTGAAATTCATACTGGAACTACTAGAGCTGTTGCAAGGGAGATATCTAATCTCTGATATCTCTGAAACGGACCCATTAAGTAACTAGAGCACTGGCGATCCTGATCGCCCTTTAGGGTGATAGGCCCTCGTTATGCAGGAGAAGGGCTGTTGCCCCTTCCAGTCCCATAGTCAACTAAACCTAGTCAACAATATGCCACTGGAAATACACAAAGAAACATGGCAATTTAAAAACAATAGTGTTACATACTTGAGGCTTGTATCACTTCTTTACTTAAATCTTTACCCCCACGCGACACATATAATATTTTGTGTGAACACCATACTTTGGGTGTAAAAGCTTATGGTCATTCAGTAACCATTTACTGTGTTTTCATGCCAACACGTTACTAGTATCTAAAGCCAGAACCAAACTTGAAAAAAAAACATTGGTTCTGGCATTTTAATTATGAGATTATACAAATACAGTAAGAGAAAGTCATGATTTTATTAAATACTTGAGGCTTGTATCACTTCTTTACTTAAATGCTGCAGCAGCAAACAAATTTAAATTCAAATGTTTCAGTTTCATGCTAGCAGATCCGTGGCCAAGTTTCAAATGAAATTCAACAAGGACAGGAATTCAATACCATGTAGGAGGATAATTGAAAACCCCTAAAAACATCAACTTCCATGCAGAATTCTTACACTTAAAAGAAGAAAACAATAGAAAATAACATATGGGAGGATCGATATAGATTGGTTGGATAATATTTGCCTCCTGTATCATAATGTACAGTCACTATGCTAATAAAATGTCAAAGTTTAATTACAAGGCATGAGTCTCATTATGCTTGTTTAAAGCTATGCAAGTAGTAATAAAAATAAATTAACAATTGGCATAGAAAAATAATCAATTCTTTTAAAATTATATAAAATCTACATTTATATAATTTTGCAGTAGAAGCCACTGATCCATGAGTGCTGTCCAAGCATTCTCATCACATCTGTGAGATCAGGACTTTTTATAGTAAAAGGAGAAAAAGAAATGTAGCGGGAAAGTAACAGGTATGACTATTGTCCATAAACCTACAGCCATCTGAAAATGGCTGACTGGTAAACATTAATTGTTCAAAATAAATTAGATCTTGTGTCAAGATGGTTGCTATTTTGCTTTCATGCAATTATAAATTGAATTTGTCTTCCAAGTTTATTGTAACTTATATTAAATACACTCTTTAATGAACAAATGACACATATCACTCGAAGAACTTGCCAATGATGCCAGATGCAGTTTATAAATAACTCCTGTCGTGTTAGTCTTGGTTCAATCGCATCAGAAATGTCTTGGCATCATAAAGATAAAATAGCCCTGTCATTACATAAATTGCAGTCTTCAAAGTGTGCACTAATATACATAATTGGTCAATTTTGGCCATACAGAGGATAACTATGTTATTAAGATGCTACAATCACATTGTCCTAACCCTGGTTAGGTATATAAATTCCAAGAACAAGTTGTTGTATATCCACATTTCAAGTGGAAGTGTTTTGTTTTTTTTAATTGTTAATTGTTTTTATAATTTTGGTCATTTAAATATCTATTTTAGAAAAGATAGTGGAAGATAGTATTTTTGGGTTTCAAAAAATCCATTAACTCTATCCATTCACTCTAAATAATGACTTATTCATTCCAAATTACGCAGATACCTAACTGAAAGTATGAGAAAGTTAACTCTTTGATGTACGTTTGAAAGTTACACAAGAGACTTCATAGACATAAACTGTCGGTAATAGTTATGTAGAAAACCACAGGAATTGAGACTCACAGTCTAGTGTGTAGATCCTCCATATCATCAAAAATGATGTGAATTTGGGTGAATTTAGTATCTTTATTTTAAAAAAAAAAAATCTAAAGTTAAAAGTACTGTAAATATCAATCCAGTTCATTGTGATATACAGTGCAGCCATTACTTCTCTATTGTTAACAGCTACAAAGTCACCAATTGATCAAATTAAATTAAATTCTTCATTCAGACCCAAAGGTGGAAGGGTATGTAGCATATAAATCCAAATCTTTGCAAAGTTTTCTATGACAACTCCCTCCCCTGGGACCTGCTTTAACTGTTTCAATATCTTGAAATGATAAAGATGATGGCTTATTATTATGTTTCTCTTTTACATGACATGCAATTCCTTTAGTCTTAATCTCTGCAGGCTGTTGCACTTACTTACCAACCTCTCGGTAAAGTAAATTGAAAATAATGTTCTCATATTCGCCCTGTTCTTCGTTACAGTACATGTTTCTGAGCCTGTCTAGTTGGAATGGGAGACTGGGTGGACCTGCACTATATAGTTATTTTTCTGTGCTTCTTTGTGTCTGTTTTTCCTAGAATGATATATTTTCTTAGCAGATGCAGCAACTCATGGGGATTCCTATTATCACCGATCTTATAAAAAATAAAAAGAATATTAAAAACAAAAACATTAATAATTAATAAATAATGTCTTGTGGAAAGTGGCGCCTCTAAAAAGGTGCCCTAACCAAATTCCATCAAAGTAAAGGGGAAGTAATAATCATTCCATAATCATAAGGATCGACATCTGGTATTGATTGTCCTGTTATTGGTATTTAAATATATATATATATATATATAATCACATGTAGCTGTTCTCACCCATTATCTGTTTAGAGAGTCTTATTGTACCAATAGGTTCTCCCAAGAAAATAAATGGTCTTTCAGTGTTTTTAGTATCATGACGGGAAACACATTTATTTTTTCAGTTTTGCTGTCAGTCCACTGGTATAACTACAGGGGTTGGATGTGTAAGTGGGTCGAGATGGAGTGTGTGTTAGTAAGTATGGGTAATTTGTGTGTTTACATATGTTTTATGTTGGGGCAAGGGGCAAAGAAGACACAGACTAGCTGTTGAAGTTGGGGTGCCTGTGGTGAATTTTCGCATCAGGGCCCGGTGGTTTCTAGTTACACCCCTGTATCAGTGTACCTTAGAACACAAAGCAAAATGGAGCCTAAAAAATTATAAACACATTATTTCAACATCTTAATCAAACAAGTACATTTCCTCACAACAAAGAGAGATCTAACCAAATTAAGCAGGCCTGAAATAAATGTATGCATGAAGTCTGTTCTTGATGCAAAGCACACATTCTTTAGCTATATCATTTTCTCATTTTAATTACGATTTTACATTTCTTTTACAATGGAAACCAGGCAACATTATAATTCTATTAAAACAGCTGATTTTGTGTTACAAGCCAAAGCACATTTATAATTGTACTGTCACTACAGTCATAAGTGTGAAAAGTTGTGCAATTGTATTTTGTCATTTTGTTTTAGAGTTAATATAAATGTTGCATTGTAACAGCTAATTATGCCCCCTCAAGCCAAACTAAATATCGTGTGTGCAGTGAGTTTGTCAGATACACAGTGGAAGCCCATAGCTGATGAAGAGGCATCTATTCTGCGTTGTCCCCACATAAAAAGTCATCTTTGCTCAGAATAGGCATCATGGAGTTTGATAATCCTTTGGGAATGTTTACAGTTATTCAGTAAGTAACTGCAAAGCTTTATGTTTTTTTTTAATGTTGATATATATCACAAATTCACTCCTCTTATACCTACGTAGAAAGATAACAAGAGTGTTATGTTATTCTATATTCTGGCTCTTTCCTGCCTTCGTATGTGTGTGTTCAGTTTTAAGCTATGTAATTTATGTCGTTTTATTTACCGTGGGAACATTGATTCCATTAAATGCTTTAAACTTAAGTGGGCAAATCATTTATGTTGCTTTCTTCTTGTATGTGTTGAAATGCATATTCTACTACTCAAGACATTATTATTTACACAACACAAACTGAAATATTACATATAGCCAATTTTAGACTTATTTTGGTCAATTAGAAGCTGAAAAAATTCAAACTATCGAGGCTTTGCAGACATTATGCTACTGAGTTACAAATATGAACTCCATGGTAAAATGTTTAAACCCATATTCTTTTCAATTGCTAATAATTTCCTCTTTTCCATTTTTTACTTGTGCAGTGACTCTCCATAACTTCCAGTTTTATCTCTCTTGCTATTTATTTATAATTACAACCTTCCATCTTGAATTACACAGAAATGTAATTTCTTATGTCTCCTGTTTTTTTCTACAAGGTGTGAAACACAAAAATTTTGGGTATTGAAATTCCAATTTTGCACTTTTCCCAAGTGGAAAGTCAACACACATCCTTATATGAGATAGATATATACGGTATATATATATATATATATATATATATATATATATATATCTATATAAAGATGTGCGTTGACTTTCCACTTGGGACAGGATATTGATGCAACTTACAAAGAATTGCATTCCAGTGTCATTTGCCTCTCTATTGAGAACATTTGTTACAGTTATTACTATTTATTGATTTATATAGTGCCATTATATTCTGCAGTGATGTACAACGCGATGGAATATATAGGAATCCCCTTAGTTACATAAGGCTTTAAAAATAAAACTTATAAAACATATACATATATTAATGGTGTAAATGTTTTGAAACACAAGTTTCATTGAGGTGTATTATACATATTACTACTCTTTACTTTGTCTGATGGCATTTATCGTAAGGGACATAATTAAGTTAAGCTTTTGTTATTAAACACCAAGACAAGACCAAAAAAAGCTTGGTCAACATCTAATCAGAATTAGACTATAGATGTCAAACAATGATCAGATTATGGAATACAGTATAAAGTAGGTTTAATTAAATCATATACTTAAATTGATGACAGAAAAACAGAACGATTTATTTTACTTACACAAATGCCCTTGATATATATATATATATCTATATATATATATAGATATATATATATTATATTATATTCAGTTTTCTTATTTGAATACATATTACAAGGAAAAAAGTCATTGGATTTTCTTGTACAGTCATCATGTTTATTGAGACATACAGTGTCTGAGTATAATTGCTTTTGTCATGGAAGCCGCTCTGCAAACTGCCATGGGGGACATATTGACAATCCATATTTAGTTTCAGGGCAGTTTTGCGTAGCATTGTTCAAACTTTGATCTGTACTGCTTCTTTCATTTTAAAAGGCTAATGCGTCACCAAGAGATAACAACTTCAGAGTCAGTAGAGCGGAAATACATGCAAAATGACAAAATAAAACTAGTAGTATTTAGTACATCACATGTAGGTCAACATCATTAATTTTTTGTGAGTATATTCAATATTTCTGGAAAGGTCATTTCCATATTATAATTTATTTTAGTCTCTCCTACCAAATATTAATGGGAATCAAACCATATTGTTCATCAAATATCTTCTGGATGTTGAATGAGATACAGTGTTGTGCTACATATAAAGAATGATGGACTTGCTTTTAATTAATTTGAATGAAAGTATATTTATTCTGGATGTCCTTTAGCTCTGATCCTCTAGCTATCAGTATTAGATATGCGTGTTACACAAGATTGTAATTATTCATGTGTTCTGCATAGATTTTTGGATGCTCACCTGACACACATTAGGTAAAATAAGCATGTGCCATGGACACCATGTTGGTTAAGCCAATAAAGCTCCATGGCCAGAATGGTTTAATTATCATGTGGTTTTTAACTGTAAAAAGGAAAATAAAGGGGGAAAAACTTTATCAATCACCATTTGGACACACTTGGCGTGCACGACTAACCAGGCAGCAGTGCTTCTGTGATGTTCATATGGGCTGTCAACGATATATGTGTATATTGTTGATGAATGTTTTTTTTTTTTTTTAAAAATGTTCAACAAAAGTTTGTTCGTTACTGGATTTGGTTTCTCCCTTCATGTGGAGATACTTATATTGGTTTTTTCTTTGCTTTGCTAGCTGCGAATTTTCATGGTTGGACATGATTGGTGGGTGATGGCCAGAGGTTTAATATATTCATAGTGTGAGTTTAGTGGCATTCTTCCAGAGATATGGTATCCCAAAGTATTTTATTAAATAATATCTTCAATCCACACGTATCAGCCATAAAACACCGAATGCTGTTGATGTGTGTATATTATGGCTAAAGCCATTGTCATAGTTACAATAGCTACAATAAGGTAGCGCAAGAAAATCACATAATTGGCTTTTAGCAATCAGATAAAATGAGAAAAAAAAACATTCCAATGGCAAGAGCATGAGAAATATTACAACAATTTATCTTTTTTCCTTACCAGAAATAATAGTGGGAAATATGTTTTAATGCTATGTTAATCTATGCGACACCTTAATTAAGCATTAAGGTATTTTAGACATGCAGAAAAAATCATCTCAAAAGAGTAATCCATCACCACATATTAGATCATTTCTCTGGAAGAAATAAATAACACAGATTTAACGTAACTCTGTCACAGAAAGAATAATAAATAACTGGCTAGATGAAGATAAAGAGTAAATATATTTTAAATTAAACTAATCTTTTTATTGCTTCCCTTAAAGTTGCATAAAGGAGAAGATACAGTAGCTGGTGTCATATTGCTACATGGAGCAACCCAACAGTTCCTTTGTAAATTGTAAATGTTGGAATATTCAGGCTTTAAATGTATTCATATTTTGAGTTCCTCACCTGACTTCAGGGTTAGCACCCAGGTACTTATGGTAGGTTACACGGAGCTCGAGTTCTTTTGTGGAAAATGGCTTTGCAAAGGGCAGGGCTAGCTGCACACAGGAGCAGAACAGTCTTTGCGTAGACAGGGAAGTTGGCAGTGGGTGGGCATGCCCAAACAGGAGAAAGAACAAAGTGACCTGGAGACTCCAGGGTAAACCCAAAGAGTTCCCCGGGTATTCTCATTAGTGGTGTCGACAGGGGACTATAAATTGCTGGAAAGCGTCACTAGGTTTTAAAGGTTTTCATTACCTTGTTTAAAATGAGTTGTGTTTACACTGATTAGTTTAAAATGAGTCATGTTCACATCAAACACACACACAATGATTGTTTTCTATGCCAAGCATTTTTTCAGAGACAATATTCCTTTTGCCTACTTCTTTAAAAATACTTATATTTTCCTTCCATGGTTGTTTTTTTGTTTACGCAAACATCACGCTATCTACATTACCTTGCTATCAGAGCAAAATGGGAATAGCGTGTAGGGCATAGTCAGTAGTAATTCGGCTAAAAGAACCCCATGCAGGGCCAGGCTGTCCCTTGGGGCAGGGGAAGAGCAACGTATTTGGGTCTAGGCAGCAGATCCAGGGGGTGGCGAAGTCCCCTGTGGTAAAATCAGGGTCAGATCACTCTCTTGGGCAATCAGGCTGCTCCTCAATTGGCCAGTTGCATGAAAGTCCTCTTGATTTTCCCAAGCGGCCGATTTGGAGTATGGAAGACTGTGTTAAACTGGCACAGCCACCATAGACTTTATTCAAAGGCTGTTCACACCATTAAGACACGGATTAGCAGGATATGATGCGCCAAAGGTAAATATGTCTTTAAGGGGGACCGGTCCTAATAAACTAAACAAGGCCAGGTCAAGGCCCAATTTGGGCTGGTCCATTCCGGAAGATGGAAATGAGTGGGGCCACGTCACAGGATGTTATGTGACCCTGTTGTAGTAATACCCAGAGTGAGTATATGTGCATTTTTTGTGTTACAGTGAGGGTGTGTCTGTGTGTTAGATTGAAGAAAGTACATGTATGGCTTTACATGGCCCCTGGAGCAGAGAGTGTCAGTCTATCCCTGAAACCACATACACAGTCTCCCACACCCCTGAAAATGGTACTCTAGGTTTATAGGTAGGTATTATAGTACTAGTGTTTTAGGGAAACATCCCTTAACAAGAATTTTAAAGATAATATGAGATAGCATGCTATTTCTGATTGTGTACTTGAAATGTAAGGGTCCACTCAGTGTACAAATCCTTCTAGAGGATACAAAAAAAGAAAAGAAGACATGCCATATTGTGGAACCAGTGGACAAGGGTCTCACATCAATTCTTGAAATTCTTGTTTTCTTTCTGGTGCTCAGTTAGCTTCATATAGCTCTTATAACAAGCCTCAACATACATGACACCTTCATTATCTCATTGTGTTAACATAATTGATTAGATGTGACCTAGCTTTTTAGCTTGGGATTCTGAATGACAAAGTATTATCCCAATTGAAAAGCTACACAACATAATTAGTGAAACAAATCTAAAAAAATCAATCTTCAATACATAGCAATTGCCAATCCATTGACATCCATTAGGTTATCAACAATATTGGAAATGTTACCTTAAGGGGGAAACTCCCATCTTTTCTTACCCCAGTATGTGGCATATTTATGTTAGCAATGTGTGCCAAGTTACTTGAAAAGCAAGAAAACCTGCGTGATGAAGAGGGCCCTGCTCAAACGAGCTTACACTAGACTAGAGGGAGTTATGGTGTATTACACAATAAATTAAAGGTAAACGTGCCTTTGTTAGGGATGGAGCAGCCACACTACTATAATTATCGCAGCAGAGGAAGGGGGGAGGAAGGGGGAGCAATGTTGTAAGCGTCCTTAAAGAAGTGGGTCTTGAGGTGTTTTGAAGGATTAAAGGCAGGAGGAAAGATGGATGGGGGAGGGCATTCCAGAGAATAGGAGATCTTGTAAGTGCGCATAAGAGCTAGAAATCAGAAGAGAGGATAGAAGGAGATCATTGGATGAGAGGAGAGACCGGTTTGGAGTGTATTTAGAGATGCGTGATGAGATGTAGGTAGGGGAACCGCTGTGAAGGGCTTTGAAAGTAAGAGTCAGGATTTTGAAATGAATCCTAAAACACACAGGCAACCTGTTACGTCTTCGGGACCCGTTGGCCGCTCGCAGTGCACGGGCACCCGAGAATCCTTCACATTCTCTCCGTGCTGGCAGACTGACACAGGAGAAGGAAGGTCGGTCCCGGGAACTCCTCGACGGGTAAATCTAAGGTTGCCCGTCAATGCAGGAGTTCCGGGTTCCCCTACCCTCCGGTCCGTCCACTGAGGGCGCAGCTAATCCTCCTGGCTGGTGCCATGGACGTGATGGACGTCTGGAGGCGTGCTCTTGACACAGCTTGGGGCGGGGCTTTCTGATTGGCGCCAGATTTAAAAATCCTTGCTGTGCTTTCACAGGCACCCTGTTGTGGTCTTCTACCTGTGTACCTGAGATTACTGCCGATTCCAATTTTTCACCCTTGCCTGCCTGACCTCCCATTTGCCTAGTGATTCTGTGCTTTTGCCCGTGCTTCCTGTGTACCGACCCGGCTTACCTGACTACCTGCTCCTGTGTAACAACCTGGCTTGTCTGACTACCTGCTCCTGTGTACCGACCCGGCTTGTCTGACTACCATCGCTCCTGATGTAGGAGACACCCGGGTGGTCTGATTACCTGCTCCTGTGTACCTGTTTTTCATACTCAGTACTTACCTGCTACCTGTGTTCACAGAGGCTGTCTCACTGTTGGGATCATCTAAGTCCTGGGTTACCGCTGTCGGGGCTTCTCCCTATACAACAGTTTTCTGGGCAGAATAACTCCTGTGGTGAGGACCTCTAGTGATACAGAGGCGACACAACCAGTGAAGATACTGATCGAGGGGAGAGGGAGAGGAGTAAAGCAATGGGAGAGGAAGAGTCTTGCAGCAGCGTTCATGGTGGATTGTAGAGGGGTGAGATGGGTAAAGAGGGAGACAAGCTAAGACAGAGTTACAATAATCAAGGCAGGAGATAATGAGTGGCATCCTGTGTTAGAAGGGGGTGGATGCAGGCAATATATTATATGTCTATATGTCAATGTATTTAGAATGCAATGTCATAAAAGTCCCTGTTGGTGTAATGGTCAGGTGTCCCAATACTTTTGTACATATAATATAGCTATTTATTTGGTGTACCTTAACAGCTTAAATAATAGATATATAGTTTCTATAAAATTACTCTGCATGTACAATTGAAGAGAAACAAATCAGATAAAGATAACAAGTGCTGATTCCTGCTATCACATTACAATGGAAACATCCTAAATACAGAGATAACCCACACATAGGTTGGTTCCGATGTAAGAATATAATGATTAATGGGTTGTTGTGTGGGAGCCACAAACATCTCTCCCTCTCTTGATTATTCTGAAAGGAACATTTTTATTATCCAGCAAATTGGACATCGTGTGTGCAAAAGAAATATAACAACGTTTAGATCTGCTGAGATTTCATGGTTTGTCTCATCCAGACCAGAATGCTTACCTCCTTTTATTTCCATGTATTAAATTACCATGCTTTGGTGAATTTGCCTTTCAAAAATGGATTAGAATAGAGAGATATTTGAAGATTTTATAGATGAAATCCACAGAAGAAGATGAGTAGCCTGGTAATATTTATGAGGGTCGGGAATAACAAGTCACCCATGCAGTCTTGGGCAGCATAAGACCCTCCATTTCAGTAGGGCTCTTACCTCCCTAGACATAGCAATTGACTTCAAAGTCTAAAAGAATGCTGATAAAGGAGCTATCTAAAATAAATAAAGAAGCTGTGGTAATAAGTTCATTATGATGATGTTTATCCTTCTCTGCCAAGAAATGTATGGCAGGGACCATAAACATAAATCTTTGCCTAAATTTTAGAACAGTGGAGGGATATCTCTATACAATTTCTAGAAAAATGAGTAAAAAGGATAGGAGCATTTTCACTTAAAAAAAAGCAATTGTAACATGTAAATGAAGGCGTACAAGCATGGCATTCAATGAATCATGAAAAAATTTGCTGTTTTTGTTAAAAAACAAAAAAAACAAAAAACAAAAACAAATGAGACCTGTCCTAAAACACAGATTAAAAAGAATTTACATCTTATTAAGAATATATTACAAATGTTCAGCCATATCAGGTTAACCCAGCAACAAGGGCAGAATAAGCTATACATAATATATAGCTAATATGCATGTTACCTACAACCCACTGTTCTGTTAATGTATATAGTTTAAGAATTGTCATTAATTTAAAGAAAACATGGTTTTCTCATAGTTCTAAAATACTGTAACAATAATGGCACTGATTTCAGTTTCAGTAGATAAATGTTGTGATGGCGTTAAAATAAGGTTGGATAGATTACTTATTTTGCCAGAACCCTGCTTCCCCTTTACTCACAACACCCCTTTAGCTGGTAACATGTCAATGTCATGGACAGGGACCACTGCCTATGGCATTGCAGTTCTTTAATGGCTCTTGTTATATCTTAAGTGCTCCCCTCTAGTAAGAAGGATGTATAACCATACCTGGGAACTTTGCAGGCTTAGCTACCTGGAGCGCTTGCTTTTCTGAGGGAGTGGCTTCTTTTTAGAGGAAGGGCTAGCTGTGTGTGGGCAGGGCTTGGTGCGCATATAACAATGGCTAGCCCAGGGGAGTAACAATGGCTAGCCCCGGGGCCCCTGAGTTCACCAAGCAACATCTTCCTGTGCCTGCGTTGCCCCTAGACAGCTTGTGAATTCCACATTTGCCCCTAAACAGCTTATCAGTGCCACTGTAGCTCTTAAACAGCTTGTGTGTGCCATCTTTGCTTCCAAACAGCTTATTTGTGCCATCTCTGTCCCTAACCAGCTTGCCAATAGCATCTTTGACCCCAAACAGCTTGTCTATGCCATCTTTGCCACCAAACAGCTTGTCAGTGCACCCAAACAGCTTGTCAGTGGCATTATTGTCCCCAGAGAACTTGTCAGTGTACCAAACAGTTTTTCTGTGCCATCTTTGTTCCCAAACAGCGTATCAGTGCCCTCAAACAGATTGTCTGTGTGATCTTTGTCCCCAGCAGCTTTTCAGCCTGCCTGTGTCATCTGTGTCACCCAACAGCTTGTCAGTGCCCCAAAAAGCTTGTCTTTGCTATCTTTGTTTCCAAATAGCGTCACCTGTGCTATATTTGCCCCAATAGCTTATCTACGCCATCGTTTTCCTCAAACAGCTTGTCAGTATCTCGAACAGTTGTCTGTGCCATCTTTGCCACCAAACAGCTTGTCAGTGCCTCCAGTCTGTGCCATCTTTGCCCCAAACAGCCTGTCTGTGTCATTTTGCCACCAAACAGCTTGCCAGTGCCCCAAACAGCTTTTCTGCAGCATCTTTGTCCCTCACGGCAAAGAACTCTCTAACTCATGCTCTCGTATAGCTTCTTCTCTTGCCTCTTCTAGTTCTTCTGCCTTCTTTACCTGCTTCTCCATGATATCACCTCCGATGATGTATATGTGTATGT
>VKOC01027265.1:0-16771 GCA_009364415.1 Spea multiplicata
ATGACTGTCAGTGATGCTCGTTCTACTGTGTTTTACCATGTTTGTGAAGAATTTGGTTCTGTTATGTCTCTCTCTTTGTTTCAGCTTGATACCATCTCCGTGTCATAGCGGTTCTGTTTCCCAGTTGGAGTGCATTGTCGCCTTGCTCTTGACTTTGGTTCCAGTTCGAGCCCCTGTTCTGAGTGTTGGGTTCGGTTTTACGTTGCTAGACGGTTTGCTGCGTTCTTCAGTTCCGGTTCACAGCGGACGAAAGAGGAAGAGGAAGATAGTTAAGGAGTTTATATACCACCTATGTACTGTTTCTATTGGTTGTTTTCACTTGTGTTATTAACTCTTTCTTTGCTGCTGTTGGTGAGAGTAAAGGAAGATATGCAAAATACTCGCCTCCTGTCTTTATTAAAATTATAATTATTCGGGCACCAAGGCTAGAATAATTTCAAATTCTCACCTATTTAAGAGTAAAGCATTTCCTAGACTAATTTTTTTACAGAGGGAATCCCCAGGTCACTGTATCTATGAAAGGGATTTTTGGGGGCCAAAATACTCCACAATTAAACATTAATGTAAATGACAGAGTAGACGGGACTTAAATCGGCTAGGCTATTGGATATTGAAATTACCCATAAGAAGTTGAAAATTTAAATCAAACAATACGGATGTATAATCCACAGTGTAAACATCATAGAGAACCAGTTCAAAATTGCTAATTTTATTTATTCTTCCCTAAATATGTGCTGGAGATGTAATAAACAGATAGGGCAGTATATGCATATCTGGTGGGAATGCAAGAAATGAAAGGTGTTTTGGAACATGGTGTCTGACATGCTACAAGCACTGGGTGGATTACATTTAGAAGCGACCAGAGATTGCCCTGCTTCATCTGAAGTGGCCTAGGCTGCCTAGAAGTATAGATTTACTTTGTTGCAGCTAAATTGCTGACAGCAAAGAATTGGAAAAACACGGGACCTATTAAATGGAGTCAATTGAAGAATCAAATTGTGTTGCAGTACAAAATGGAATCAGGTCTAGGCTGGTTGAATTTTAGAGCCTGGGGCAAATGATAAATTGGTGGATAGATTGGGTAGAATAAGCCAACAGGTTTCTAGTATATAACAGCAGGGTTTAAATCTAGACAGACTGGGGCTCCTCTAGGCATTGGCTCTACCTCCCGATACACGGCAACATATATGTAATTTGTACATTTTTTGTATTTGGTATGTGTTCCTAATTTACCAATAAGGATGATTTTATATGATATATGTTTGTTATTGGATAGTGGAAAATAAATTGAATAACAAAATATTTATTAAAGCAAATTCCGATAGGATATACAAAACGATTGCAACGTCAACCTATTGTTACAAGCACTAGCAAAGTGGGGTGGGGAAGTAAACAAGCCAGGGGAAAACCAGGGCTGCTCCGAACCAGAGAGGAACCCCACCATTGGGAACTGCTTGTAGGTTAGATAGGTATTGCTACAGAGGTAAACTCAGAGGCATGGAGAAACTCCAACCAGCAGTACTAAGTGGGGATGTATTTCATTTAATGATAGAAAGCATTATTTGTGGTGGATTCGTTCAACCCTTTGTAGATAATTATCTAACTGCAGTCGCTGCTGGCTTTCTCCACTGTAATACAATCAGAGACTTAGCTACATTTATCATGTTCGTAGAGACAGTGATGGGTCTGTCTGTGTGAGAGTCATTGATGTTATATAGGTTTTTCTAATTAACTTTATGGACAAGAAGACTTGTTTTATAGACATCCACATTAGAACTTCTACTATTTGGGATTGTTGGGAAAGTATTGCATTTTTAGACCATATTTTGCTTGTTAAAGGTTTACATATTTCCCTTTTCTTTCTGCTCTAATGTTACTATAATATGCATCTTTATTGCATTGAAATCTTGTATTTTTTAAGGTAATTATTTGGTCTAAAAAAAGACTATAGGTTATCTGAATTTTCATATAATTTGCAGTACAGTGTTTAGACATTAGACTCAAATTGAGACTTCTATGCAGCAATAACTGAGATAATTAAGGTCATTAATTTAGGTGAACAAAAGTGTGTTACACAATCTTGCAGAGCTATAAATGCAAATCTTCAACAAAAGGTTTAGTAGAGCTCTACGAAAGCTTATCTCCCATGAATGCTTAACAAGACAGTTCTTGTTTTTTATTCTTGTAAATTTAAGAACATATATTATCATAATTGGGTCTCAAATAATATAATTGGCGCAATACATATATCATCCATAGACAAAAGGCAATCCTCCCATTATAGAAGGGCAAGTCATGTTACAGTAGATTGGAGGATGATAAAAAAATACATAAGTTATACTATGAAATTCTGATTACATGAGTCAAGTTTTAGTTCTGATATTGAGAGAAGATATGTCATATGACCCATAATAAGAAAATGTAGATTATCTAGTCTAAACTCATACAATTAAAACATTACAAAGACTAATATACAAAGCCATCTTAACAATCCTCCTATCAAGACCTACCATTAGAGGGGCCTGTCTTAGGGCCAGAAGCATACCTAGAGTATTTGGCATATAGGGGGATCCTGTATGTGGCACCCCACCCCACTTAAAAATGTAAAGACACCCACAAAAAATAATGTTTAAATTAACTTATAAATAAATGAACTAAGTTTTAATATATAACATTTACTGAACATATATGGTACAGCATAACTCCTATCACTATACACTGAGCCAGACTTTGACAGTGGTACAGCATAACTGCTACCATTATTTACTGAGCCAGACATTGGCAGTGGTACAGCATAACACCTATCACTATATACTAAGCGAGGCATTGATGGTGGTACAGCATCAATTCACTTTCCACCTTTGGTAAGTTCATGGGCTTACAAATGTACAAGGAAACATGCATGATTTGGAGTAGATCACAGTCTGGAATTAGTGGGTATAAAGCAAACAGGAAAATCAGTAGGGTTGGGAAAAATAGCAGGGTGGCAGTCTAGGCATGTCGGGATGACTGGTTAAAAGCGTAGTTTAGAAAGGCATCAGATGTTAGGCAGCACTAGCTTCTCTGTAGCACACTTGGCTTACAGCAGTTCATCAGATTGATGGAACGGGATAAAGGCAAATTAAAGTAAGAGTACTTTTTCATACTATTGATGGTATTAAAAAATAAGTCCCTGGAGCTTCCTGGTGCTGTGCAGAGTGTATTGATTCGAAGTTGTCATGGGCAACTTTAAATTCATCCACTATATGTATTTACTCGTCAAGAGTGTGTGAATGCATGCTCTCAATACCTAGTCACTTAACCAAGCTGGGGTTTGCCTGGTAAATTAATGATCATCTCTTCTCACTGAAATAATGTTTAATGAGGAAAATAGTGTGTAACACTGATTAATGAACGCAACATACAGCTTCCTATGTGATGGGCCTAGGGAGGGAGAAAAATGATGCTACATATGTAGAGGCTGGATCTTTGTACCTGACACTCTAAGGGTTAATCTCCCTGTTAAGTCTCTATTGTCCTAGATGTAAATTATACTCATACATGAAAAGTAGCAATTCTGGAATTAATGCTTTTTTTAAATTTTTTTTATTTTAAAAGTTGTTTTATGTGGTGTTGAAAGTAAAGAACCACTCCCCTCTGCTTCCTATAACTAGTATTACTATGTTCCAGTCATGATTTTCATTAGACCAAGACCTTGTTACAGTCACCAAATCCAAATTATCCATTGCCATTATTGAAATTAGTTTGGGGAATTTAGTCCCTAAACGACTGTGTTCAGATACCATGGTTAATGTTTTAACTATTTTCCTTTTGATGTGAGTCATCCTGGCTGTATGAAAACGCACATTGTACAACATTTCATCAGCCAATATCTGACTAACACAGGACTCATGGTCACATTTACTCTTTGTCCATTTTCAATTATTCCACTGCTTTGGGAAAAGAACAAGGCCAAAATGCTGTATCACAAAATTATTTCTGCATTACAACAACCATGACCCAAGTATTGTCAATCGGGTTCCAACTCCGTTTTAGTATTGCTTTATTCTTGCTTTTTATATATTTTTTTTATATCCCTCACAACAATTTTTAAATATGTAGATAACTTTTTCTATATCTAGGGCACTTTATTAACCCCTTAAGGACCAGGCTGTTTTTTTTATTTTTTGTATCCTTTTGTGACCAAGGCTGTGGTGCTCATGTTTAGCTGTAAATTTCTCCTCTACCATTTAGTGTACCCACACAAGTTATATATTGTTTTTTTTTAAGGACAAGATGGATCATCTAATTTCCTAAAATAATAATAAAATATGATGAAAATATGAGAAACAGTTTTTCTCACTTTAATTTTAAAGATATCTTACCCATCTAAAATAAACTGCTAAATAGATTCTACTATTTGTCCTGAGTTTCCAAATGCCCTATGTTTTTTGCTTTTTTTTCCTGTAAATTATTGGGCAATAAGTACAAGTAGCGTTTTGCTATTTCAAAACCATTTTTTCCATATTTGGTCATTCTGCCCCATGTGCTATTTTGGGTATCTTTGAAACCATCCAATGCAATGTACCTCATCAAACCATATATTTAAAAAAAATACACACCCCAAGGCTGGTATGTTACCCCTTTCCATGCACTAATTCTACTACCTGCTCTTGTCAAACTTTGTGTTTTTACCACACAGATTGTACTTTAGGTATGGGTGTACAGCTCCTCGTATATGTCACTGTCAAACAACACCCCAAATGTATTCAGCAACATCTCCCGGGTACAGCGATACCCCCCATGCATGGGGTTGTCAGGTTGTTAGGCAGGTAAAATGGCACATTTTGGGAAGTGCATATTTTTTAACTTGGAACTTTGACATCTGGTCCTACTGCACCCATCTCCTAAGTTAAAAAATGTGCACTTCCCAAAATGTGAAAACTAAACATCCCAAGTTATTTCAAATGCTGGTATTTTAACCCATTCCATGTATTCTACCATGGATTCTACCACCAGCCTTTGCTAGAGTTTGTGGTAGTAATTTTTTTTCCACACAAATTGTACTTAAGGTATTTTTGCAATAAAAAGCTAGAGCCGCATGTTTGTACTACTGACTCTTACCAGTAATGCCTACTACTTTATCCAAGCCCTCTTGTAGGCCATCCAGGTTGTGGGGCCAAGGAACGATGAAGTAATTCTACTGCATTTTTGTTCCAAACATCCACAGTCAATCCAGACACTGTAGTCCCTCCTTGGCCACCTCTGGAGCCAACTCACTGTCCCAACAGCAACCGAGACAACTTGCAA
This sequence comes from Spea multiplicata, assembly GCA_009364415.1. Classification (NCBI taxonomy): domain Eukaryota; kingdom Metazoa; phylum Chordata; class Amphibia; order Anura; family Pelobatidae; genus Spea; species Spea multiplicata. The sequence goes on from VKOC01027265.1 coordinate 5,290, forward strand.
TCCAGCAACCCCTAAGTGGGGTTCATGTATAAAGTAGCAGGAAAATTCAAATGAGAAAGTAAACACTGTAATAGGAAGAAAGAGATTGAAGGAGAAAAACTTCTTCCAGTGGCCCAGTAATGACAACAATAGCTGTACAAAACATATTGCCTTCCTTAATAGTGGTTTTACAGTTTACAGTGTAATTAATTTGCATAATTACAGAGGAAATTGCAGCTACATGCTTGGTAAAACAAACATTTTCAATGGTATATGCTTTGTGACTTTGCTTCCCAGCGGTAGTTAAGGCATGTATTAATGATCCTCCACCAATAACCTTCTTGTTTGTTGGTTTTTTTTTGTCATGCTAGTATAAATTACATGACTTTATTTACATTTTCACACTTCATTTCCCAATGCCATTGGGTTTATGCTGTACATAATATATATTTTATACTAACCTTTTTTTAAATTACAAACATAATATATATATATATGTTGAATTGATTTTAACACATGGGGAAGTGTTCTATGTTTTTCATGAAACCATAAACTGAGAGTTTCATTCCCAGTCTTCACAGTTAATGTATGGAGCTGCCCTGGTGTAATAGAAGGGAACCACTTATGCAGACATTGAATACTTCACAATCCAGGGCAGCATTTTACAGCTGCTTATTAGCAATATGTAACATGAATGTGTGTCCTAGAAAAAAATGCTTATGTAAATACAAATTGTCTTTTCCTGCAATGAAAACAATGTACAGAAACGGGAGAACAAAGACATATACATGACCCATGCACTTCACGACACGGAGGCAAATTGGATTTAGAATCTACAACATGAATGTATGCCTATACCACGCCCTAATGGCGACAAACTAGATCAAGGTCTAAAAAACCTCTGGATCCTCCGCAAGATCCCAACATCCAATGCAGCATTACTCCGCTGAACTCCTAGACTCGGGGAAATCCTTCCCCAGTTCCTTCCTGAGTGCATGGCTGGGTCATGTAACCTCTTTCCGCCTATATCTCTCCAGGGGTCTCTTTTAAATTCCTGAGTTGCTGCCAAAAAATAATGACCACCGGGGGTGTCACTACTGGGGCAGAACCCCTGAGTCTCAACATCATAACCCTGACAGGGGACTCTGGGGCTAAAGCATACTTTTGCTACAGAGTCTCTATTAGCGGCTATGGGCCGACTGGGGAGATCATAGATCTTCCTCTACCTGGCTCCAATGAATGCCATATCCTGGCATTCAGCACAATTAGCATATGTGTGGGGGGTGCCACTCGCACCAGCCCTTTCTGAACAGTTTTGGATTGGCCTAAGTAGACAGGAACAGAGCGTGGTCACTTAACATGAGTTCTCTACTATTGAGGGGGAGAGTAAGGGGGTGTATAAGTGTTTGTGAGCAGGCATGCATGAATGTATGTTTTTTTCTGAGTATGTATGTGAATGTGTGTTTGTGTATGAGCAAGTATGTGTAAGTGTATAAGCAGGTATGTATAAGTGTGTGTGAGCAGATGTGCGGATGTGCGTGAATATGGGTGTGTGAGCATGGATGTGTACGTGTGTAAGACCATGCATATATATATATATATATATATATATACATATACACGTGTTAGTGTGTCAGGGTTCACAGAGAGAACCCCAACGGAGCAACTCACCTGAGTACCCGCCGATCGCGGGTACCAGCTCCCATGCCGCCGCTCTCACCGCCATCCCCATTCCTGCTCTGTCGGCTGCTCACGCGGCTGAAACTAAGAGTGAGCGTGTGCGCTCCCACCTCTCTTTATTCATTCCTGAATGGAGAAGGCGGGGAACGCGCGTCAACGAGGCCACGCACAGGGGGCAATTATTGTGCCAGATAGAGTTATTTGTTTGCTGTTCCTTCTATGATATTCCTGGTATTGACCCTTGGCTATTTGTACTATGACTTCGCTGCCATCTCCAGTCCTGACCCTTGGCTATTGTACCACGACTTCGCTGCCGTCTCCAGTCCTGACCCTTGGCTGTTGTTCTACTACTACGCTTCTGTCCTGCATACTGGGTTCCTCTCCTCAACCCCAACATAGTGAGTGCATGTGTGTTGGCGTGTTTGTGTAAGTCTGTGGAAATCTGTAAAAAGTGTACCCTAGATCTTTTGGAGACATAGCAACACCCCTGGTGCATACCCAGTGAATACCATTCAAAAAAACACCTTTCTAAGGCTTTAATATTGGGGATTTGGTCCTAAGGGGCGTACCGAAAGTATATAGCCCCCCGGCGGAAACAGCTTGCCTGTGCCAACTCTGCCCCTGAAACAGCCTGCCTGTGCGACCTTTGGCCATTTAGCAACCTCTACCCCGTAAGCAACCCACCTGTGTGTCTTACCTCTGCCCCTGAAACAGCCTGCCTGTGCCAACTTTACCCCTGAAACAGCCTGCCTGTGCGACCTCTGCCCCTTTAGCAGCCTGCCTGTGCCAACTTTACCTCTAAAACAACCTGTCTGTGTCACCTCTGCCCCTGAAGCAGCCTGCTTGTGCCACATCTCCCCCTGAAGCCGCCTGCTTGTGCCACATCTGCCCCTGGAACCGCCTGTCTGTGCCAACTCTGCCCCTGAAACAACCTGCCTGTGCCCCCTTTAGGTACACTACTGCTGCACTGCATTTTAAGCCAATGAGACTCTCAAGCAATTTAAAGCCTTTTTCAATTGCACAGAAGCTGAAAATATACACAGCAAAAACAATATACAGTAAAGGTGAGCACACCCTAAAGAGCATAAAAGACATACACATTTAGATTCCTGGGTTGCTGCTAAAACAAAATAATGACCAATATGTACACAAAGCAGAGCAAGGAATCAGTGCCATCGAATACCACTCTATTAGAGAATAAACTCTAATCTAAGGCATAAGTATTGGGGATCCTGTCACACTATGTGGCCATATATTCCTAAGTCCCACCTTGTCAAAGCACCCCAATTTTGGCGTAATTTTCTGCAATTTAGAGTTGCTTTACCGGGAACAAGTGGTCTTATCAAATCACAATTTAACTGAAAAGTCCTGGGAAAACTCAATGTATTTTGCTGTTTATATACTGTATACATAGACCAGCGACCACAAGGACGCGTGAAGCCTTCAGGTTGCCGAATGACAGGGCCAGCCTTTGGGGTGTGTCGGAAGAGAGAGAGGAGGGCCAGAGCAGTTGCTCATGAAAGAGTTTTCAGCAACTGCTCGGCACCCTTCCGTTTCCTCTGCTTCCTGCCACCACCTGCCCTGACTGCAACCTCTATCTTGGTCATAGTGCCGGAGTAAATATGAGTGAGAGAATATATAATTAATGTGTGGATGAATTGATGTGTAGATGAATTGTGTGAATGAGTGAGAGTATGATTTAAAGCATGAATGAATTGTGTATGAATGAGAAAATGAATGAATTCGTGTGTGGATAAAAGAGTGAATGAATGACATTTATTTTTGTTATACACTGATATAATTTCAGTGCAAATGCTAATGTTATTTAATAAAATGCTTTTCACAAATAGACCCTCTTTTCATCTGTTTTTCTGCCTGGGCAGATAGATGGGCCAAATAGTTATTATCTGCTGACACATTTTATGTTTCTATGCTTAAAAAAACAAACATAATTTTTATGGGCAAATTAATGTACACTGTTGTGTATAGTAGTTTTGTGCGGGAAAAAACGTTCTCTCCATGTTTAATATGCAGTGTTGGCACTTTGAGGTTTGCAAAATGGTTTGATGCAGAAAATGGAGCACTCAGGCCCAAAAAATGTTCACTATTACTGACAGAGAATAAAATATACTGCATATGCAGTTAATATAAAATATAAGATATCTGTTATTAAATCATACCACCCAAGTGTCCTATTTGTGAGTCCAAGCTGAACTTTGCAATTTTTAAGGCATCCTCCTGCTGAGCTGTCCTATTTTTTGGGGCAATGGGGTACTACATTATGGACACTTCTCATTAGCTTGACAAATGTGATATATATATATATATATAGTGATGTAATACTCCTTAACATTCTTAATTCATTCTGTCCAGGAATTTTTGCTCATACACAGTCTTCTAGGTTGCATAGACACAAGGAGGGTTAAATAAAGGCTGGGATTTTTTTTCTTTAAGACAGGCACAACAGAACAAAATAAATCAAAACCAGTAACAGCTCTCTCCCAGCTGTCATGGAGCCAAATGATCCCCCCTCTGCTCAGATCAGAATGCTATTTAACTGCCTCTCCCATTAATTAGTGAACGCAGGTGAGTACTAATAAAAGTGTGCTGGAATCCCCTAACTGGATTTCCACCTGCTGTTCCTGTTGCTCATAAACTGTGGAGTGGAGCACTACTCTTCAAGTGTTTCAAAAAATACACAATTTACCATGAAAGCAAAACATTCCCCAGGGCTGGTAAAAACTACTGAGGGTACTCTATTATTATCCCATGCTTTCACTATAATTATATATATATATATTTGACATACATTTTCTGAGATATATTTTTATATAATATTTAATTGTAAATTTTCTGCAACATAGCATGTATGCCTGGTACATGTGGAGTGTGTGGTAGATCTGTGATCTATGTTGGAAAGTTGGGTGTCTGTGGCTGAGGGTAGTGTCAGTGCCGAGATATTAATAAATAAATTCATAAATACATCATAATGCAGGCAGATTACAACTTGTTTGTATGTGGTACTGACAGTAGTACTGACTAAAACAATGGTTTAAATTTTAGTTTTTGTTCTGAATTGCATTGTTTATCCAGTTTTATTGTAAAAACTAATTTTTAACAAAATAGTTTTCAACATATAAAAATATCTAAATCATTTTATCGTTTGTTTTGCCTTAATTTATGTTTATTTCATTTCACCAGTTAATGATAATGGCTTTATTGAGTCATTTGATATGTGGTATTCTCAAGAAGTTGTCTCTTGATTACTGGGTCCCATTTGTGACTCTCAAAATGCCACCTTATATTAACCATCATCACTGAAATGCATGACCTACTAACTAAATCTGAACCATTAATTCAGTGTTGAATGCTTTTTAGTAAACTGTTGAAGCAAACTGAAAAAAACAAAGAAACTAGACAAAATTGTCTGTAATCTGCATCTACCAAACAAAATCTTAAAGAAAGAAGACATCAGAAAGGCTTAAGTTGCTATCACACTGAGCAGGGTATATTTTTATATTTGTCCTACAATTTTTACTTGACCAATTTCATGCACATTTACTTTAATTAAGCTAGGAAACACAACAATATAGTCTATACACTATTGAAGTCATACAGTGCAAAATACTAGACTTATGTATTCAGATTAAAGCAAACTTTGTTTTAAACAAAATCTGCCAGTTTTGTGCATTCATACGATGCTCCGATAACGAGGAGGGTCCCCAACAAAACAAAAGAAAACAGCAAGTTCTCAGAAATTTTGTGCTGACGCCATTTTAAGTTGCCAGTAGCAGTTACAGACTGGTGAGAGTTGGAGTTTGAGAAAGTCAGTGAGGCTCTGCCATACTGCAAGTGTCAATAGTCTAGTGTCAAAAACGCACTAGGATAGGGTATGTAGTATGTCTTGGTATCAAGGCTTCATATACCCACTTAAGTTGGCTTCCGCTTACCAACTACTAAGCCTCTCACTGGTTCCTGGTCGATGCCAGAATATCAGCCTCTGAAGTTGATATAGATACCTCCAAGAGACTGAATGCTTAAGGGTCAAATACAAACCACTAGCTTTATTAGGGGACATTCACACTTATTTATACCAAACCTTTCCCCCAGACAAATAGGATACAACAGTACAAGTCCCAGGAGAAAATTCCATCAACAACTAAGCAAAGGTCTCACTGGATGAGGTTTTCACACTCCAGGAGAACAATAGTACAATATATTCCTTTTTGGCACCTAGCAGCTGAAGAGTGGTAAAACAGTCTAGTTTACAAGAACTGATTTTTTTTTCTCACACCAGGGGGAGATTATCTCAGTGACCTAATTACAGTAAATACCAACAATAACTGATGTCAGGAGACCTGTACAATAAAACATCATTTTCCATAAATTGAACACGTGCAAACAGCCTGAAACAAACCCATTTTCAAAACACCAACTTTGTATACGAGCTCCACAGTCTTTAGACTGGCAAAATAAAATACCAGTAATAAGTCTTTTGGCAGGGAGCCCGCTTGGAAGGGCACGACAGACAGAGAGCGCACTTGGAAGGGCACGACAGACAGAGAGTCCACTTGGAAGGGCACGACAGACAGAGAGCCCACTTGGAAGGGCACGACAGACAGGGAGCCCACTTGGAAGGGCACAACAGACAGAGAGCCCGCTTGGAAGGGCACGACAGACAGAGAGCACACTTGGAAGGGCACGACAGGCACACAGCCCACTTGGAAGGACACAAAGCAGGGAGTACACTTGGAAGGACATGAAGCAGGGAACCAGGAACAGTGCAGAGCCACAGCAGAAATTTCCACAGACTTCAATACAAAGGCCCTGACTGGACTGTGTGTATCCATGGGTGCAGTGCTGATGGCATAAAAGGTACAAATTCTCTCTCACAAATAAGTACAGTGAATAAAATATATTTATGGCTAGTATTTATGCCATTTGTTTCAAATATTACTACATTCATTGGTATATATATTGGGAATATTAAGTCTACAAAATTGTAGAACCTAATGTGTATTGTACCATTTACTTTACACCAAAAATCACTCTAAATCTCTCTTTGTCACCAGCTGACCAAGGTATATAAATGCATGAATATGTCCCAAGAAAATGTATTTTTTTTTACTTAAATTAGCATAAATTCTTTATTTTAGAAAATTAGTAATCTGGAAAACTATGAGCACTGGCAAAATAAGCATTCAAATGCTTTTTTATTTTTGAAGGTCGCTGGATAGGGCTGCATTTCCACATGGTGAGCGATGGCTCTGGGTAGCCGTAGCCCAGAAGTTCCCAGGTATGTTAGGGAGTGAGACAGCAGTCTAAGGACTGCTGTCTCACTCCCTAACATACCTGGGAACTTCTGGGCTACGGCTACCCAGAGCCATCGCTTGCGGGACACGGCCAGGACTGCCCACTGATGTCAGGGGGTGTCCCGTGTCATCGGTGGGAGTTCCCGCTGATGTTGATGGGCGCTCCTGCTGAGGGCAGCAGGAAACACCCCCATTTAAAGGGGAAATGGGTGGGGATCGGGCCGTGTCAAGACCCCGACCTCGCTCCTGCAAACCCGGAGAGTTCCCTGGTATGGTCACTAACTGTCACAGAGATATGGATGGGAATAATACCTTATTTTCTACAATGCAGATTCATTATATGGACAAGCGGGTGTAAAAGTAAGGCTTAGAATGGAATTTTTCAATCTCTTTTTATTGCAAGAAAAAAGAAAATTGCAGCAATCTGTACAGCATATTCAGTCAACACATCAATACAAGATACAATCAGTTGGGACATCTTATAAGAGGCTGATACAAGTATATAAAACCAAACATAAAACTAACGAGTCCCAGGTTGATGTGGGTTTCTTTAACCACTTGGTTGGCCAAATACAATCAAGTCATAAAGAAAACCATATACATAAGCAAACCACTCCTCTCATCTCTTTTATCCCAAAAGAAATTCAGAAATTCAATACAGCATACTTTTAAAGATAACCTAGTTTAATGAATTAACATTCTATTTCCAGCCATATCATGGCAATTGATACTTAAAGTAATTTCTGAAACTTTTTCTTAATAATTATATTTTATTAATTATTTTTTTAATTTTACAACTTTAATATTATTTTCTGTTGAAAAGCAAATTTTAAATGTAAAATATATCATTTTATTCTACAAGATGTGCACAAATGATTAATTATACAGGCCCCAGCAAAATATTTCTCTGAAATTTAAAAGACTACAAAGGATTTACAACTAATTTAAACATGTGTCATATCTATGGGTCTTTTAGCATTTGACAAAAAACTGTATAATCTTTTGTATGTTGTAACTATACTTTTACTCACTTTAGAGTCATAGCAACTTGTTCAATAAACCCCTAAAAGACTAACTATTTCACTCCTGTTCTGGTCAATTGAAGTTTTAACTATCCACTTCAGGGCTTATTCCGTAAACCCTACGGATTTTTTTTTTTAGTTTAATAACAAGGCACCAAGAATGTGATGTTCCTATATAGTTTGAAGAAATCTTTGTTCAAGATTAAATGTTTAAGAAGAATTTTGATCAAAGTCAACAAAGGATAAAATTGTAGCGGAAAATGCATTAAAAAAGTAATTCCTTCTGACAGGACAAGATACCTAGGTATATCTACTAAAATATTTTACCAAGGAAGTAGAGCTGCAAACCAGTCAATGGCTGCAGCTAAAATTGCAAATGATTAAGAAGTCAAAACAAAAAAGGTATTGGTGCATCTGTTACTGTGGTCCAGCTATTACATGAAATAAATGCTGGCTCTCTGATAAAAATGTGCGTAATTTACATACCTGGGTGCTTTCCAGAGTTGGCTGTCCAGAACTCCCTCTCACCATTCCCCAGTCTGATAATGAAACATAGTAACCCAGATGCTCCAGGTATGATGGTGTTCTGAAGGGTATGTCCCCTTCAGCATACAAAGACATTTTGGACAGTGCTATCTTTTCAACTATGTGGGAACATTTTGGGGAATGCCCTTTAATATTCCAGCGTGACTGTGCTCCAGTGTCCATAAACACATGGTAGGATGAGTTTGATGCTGAATAACTTGACTGTCCCATACAGAGCCCTTACCTCAACCCCATGGAACACCTTTGGGATGAACTGGAACAGATATTGTAAGCCAAGCCTTCTCGCCCAACATCAGTGCCTGACCTGCCTGAGTACAATAGGAGTGTGATTGCTAACAATTGCTAGCAGCCAACATCAATTACTCATATCATGCCCAGGCAGCCAGTACAATAACTGTATGTATATATATTTTTTTTCAAATTTCCGGCCCCAAAATTAACATCTTATATATGGGAGCGTCTTATACATGTGGAAATACCAACCCTGTTGGTTTAATAATCAGGTTTCCCAATACCTTTGTCCATTTGAGCTAAATCTTTTTATTATATTACTTACGAAAGTCCTATTTTGCACATACAGAGACACTCCTGATCCTAACTGTTACCATAATTAAAATATCTATTTAGGATGATGCCATTAAGAGTCTCAAGAAACTTGTTTCAAGTTATATGTGAGAGACTTAAAATACTAGAATATCTGCATAGAATTAATGTAGAAGATTATTGAAATGAGGAATGTCTTTTCCAGACTTGTATTATCTTTGTGATAATATTTAGCTAGGAAACATAAGAGAGTGGAAATTTTATATTTTAATGATCTTTTAGATCAACTTTAGAATATTATCATTTACACAAATGCAAGAACTTAAAGAAAAATTGTCATACATAAGAATTACAAATGTTTAAAGATCTATTGAGGTACTAAATTATATGACATTAGATCCAAACTGTAGACTGTAAACAAAAACTTATCTCTAGAATCAATAAAGTTCATTGTAAAATGGGCAAAGTGGATTGACAAAACATTCTCTCCTGAATCTTGGTTAAAATTCCCCCTGTCAAAGAATTGCTTTGCCCAGGCCCTACAATGCTGTTACGATGTCCCTGATGGAATTGCCAATATTCAGATGCTCTTAAATAGTATATGCGGAGTGTCCTCTGATTCCTTGCTTTGTTATTGGTCATTTAAGGGGGATGTCCTTTCCTGTTTTGTATTTTTCTTGCATAACAGCAGAGAACAGAACTTACTATGAAATAATTTGCAAATAATATGAATTTAAAACAGTTTCCTGAAAAACTTTGCAGTGATAACAAGCATTTGACTCATTAACTCAATATGTATTGTTTACTATTGAACAATGTATGTGTATGAATACGAATAGTCTGAAAGAAGGCATTGTGTTGCTTTTCTGTATTATTCTATAACCAAATTCATAGTTGCCAAATTTGAAAAGAATTTCTGGGGACACTGTGCAGCACAGCTTGAAAATCTACCACACACAGAGCCCCAAAAGCTTCACTCAGTCTGCCCTACCCACATAATAAGCATAATCTAACTCCGCTTAGTTATTATTATTATGGTAGTGTTGGGAACTTGGTGATATAATCTGTGCCATAATAACTAGGTGGAGTTAAATTATGCTAATTACGGTATGTGGCTAGGTTTCTTTTTAACATGAAGGACTCCTTGTGGGATTGACACAACGGGCCTGGGTCCAACAATTCCGATGGCAATCCTGTTTTAAACCTACTGTGACAGTGTAAACCCCAGGGAGATGCTTAGTGTGGCATTTGGGTACAGGTGCTATCCAGATTGTAAATATGGGTCCCTGGGTGGAGCAATTGGAGAGCAGGGTGGGCCAACACTCCATTCCCCCATTTTGTGGAAACTTCATGCCAAGTTTTCCATGAGGCAAAAAGTCCACAGGATCCGGTCCGGGATTTCTATGAGGCTGGCATCAGGCACAGGTGCTGGACATTAAAAACCCCTGGAGCCTGATAGTCAGAGAGACTGTTGGGGGAAGTGGAAGTTTCCCTGAGCTCCCAGGGCAAGGAGAGGCCCTGAACAAGATCATCCCGGAGCCAAGTGAGGCAATACCTGCCTGGACATTGTGTGTGCTGTCTGGGGGAGGTTTTCCAGAGCCTGGCGTAGCTGGGTCTGGCTGGGAGGTTGAGGTAGTGGTGATTAGGCTGGTCAGTCTGCACCAGCGTAGTTTAGTTAGAGAGGGCTCCAATTGGGAGCTAGGTTTTTGTTTTATGATTTGGTTTTGGGGTTTAAGCGGTTAAAATAAAGCGCTGTTTTGTTAAACACTGGTGTTCCTGACTCTGATTGCCCTAGAGCAGTGATGGCGAACGCGTGGCACGCGTGCCGCTGTTGGCACGCCGAGCCGTCTCTGTGGGCTCTTGCCTACAGAGACGGCTCCCGCGCAGGGCCGGCCTTTGGGGTGCCACACTCCAGGGGTCCGACGCCTCCGCTCATCAGGGGGGTGCCAACTTGCGGCACCCGGCACCCCTCCAGAGACGGACAGTAATGTCCGCCGCTGGAGGAGCAGGCTCGCAAGGGAGCGGTATCGGAGGTCTTTAACAGATCTCCGGCTCCCTTCAGTGATTCAGTGATAAAATCACTGAAGGGAGCCGGAGGTCTGTTAAAGACCTCCGATACCGCTCCCTTGCAAGCCGCGCGGCAACAGCTGCTGTGCGCCGGGGTTTGTTGTCAGATCCCGGCGCACAGCACTGAAGCCGCGCCCACCGCTGTCCGTGCCCTCTGACCCGGAAGAAGACAGAGAAGACAGAAGAGGAGCTGAAGAAGAGGAAAAGAAGCTGAAAGAAGAAAGGAAAGGTAGGAAAGCATTAAGTGAGAGTGGATTGGTATGTGTGTGTGGATGGGTATATGTGTGGATTGGTATGCGTGTGGATTTGTATATATGTGTGTATTGGTATATA
>VKOC01027268.1:0-15860 GCA_009364415.1 Spea multiplicata
TGTCTCGGGTGCCGGCGCTTCACTGCTGAGCGCCGGCGTCTGACGTCATATGCCGGCGCCCAGCGTAAAGCGCCGGCACCCGAGACAAACGCTTCCAACACAGGAGTTTAAGGTAAGTGACCGGGGCGGGGGGGGACACCGGACTCATTGGTGAGTCACCAGGACACTCTTTGCGGGCCGGTCCGAGCTATTCAGCGGGCTGGATGTGGCCCGCGGGCCGTGCTTTGCCCAGGTCTGCTTTAGGGGGTCACTATATCCATAACTATCTTTCCCATTTTTCAGATGTTCTATTCTTTAGAAGTCCATCTATATAAAGAATATTTTCGGTTTGGAAGCTGTATGTAATATATGGTATCTTCTGATACCATATATTACTCTTTACAAAAATGTTGTGTGTTAGATCTTACTTATGACGTAATGTTGACATTTTGTAGCAGTGTAACCTTGTCTACTCTTCACAGCTTTTTACAATGGATAAACAGGACATAACTAGCAGTTCATAACATAAGAATTTTACTTATCGAAACAAGATGCAAGGAGGGCCCTGCTATTAGTACAAAGCCTCAGGTCGCCCTGAAGTTAGAAAAAGTTGAAGACCCTTTTCCTAATGTGCGGGTTTTTATACAGTGACCTGGTATGTCATGTTCACCGTTCTGCCAAACCCCCCCCTCCAACCCCATGGATTTTCCAGCTGGTTTCCATTTTAACAATTTTGTCAACATCTTTCATTATGCAGTAAATATGGTATTATTCATCCTTAGTGGCTGAATGAATGGTTCTGACCTTGAGCTAGTCTACAATAAGCCACAATCATCTGGTACAAAAACTGATTGTCCTTGTGCGGTTTTATTCTCAGCCGTATAAAAATAATACCATTTTGAGGTTTGATACTGAGAGGTATTGTCACATTGTTTTGTTGCTTCTAACCCTCATTTAGAATCTTCTGGCTGGTTTATTTTAATATAAAAATAAGCAACTACATCGTGGGGGTTAGATGTTACACAGCATCGTTTAGCAATAATGGGAATTAAATAGTTTTTATGGCTACAAACAGTGTAATTATTGGGAAGATTCAAGTCAATGTGTTTCTTGACACGTCTATATAAAATATTTTCTCTGGGGAACATCCGCTTTAAGGAGAAATGATAATTGCTTTATTCCAATCGCTGCAATTTTATATTGGTAAATCAAGCATAAAATTGATGCTTAATAAGCCTGAAGACTGGATTGAAAAAACACTGTTTTCACGTTGTTTTATCTTACTCACCTGGTTAAAAACTGTTACAGTTCTCCGAGTCGTGTGATTTATTATAAACCATTTTTGACGTATTCCTGTAAAATAGGTTATTTTTTGTAACCATTAAACTGTGAATGAAATGTTCCTTTGCTGCTGGAATAAATAATCTTTAGGTGTGAACTGAGCTGTGCTGAATGTCTGTGTGGAAACGTGCCGTTATACTTATACCTCATACTTTCCCCACACAGGTATTATATCAACATTTCTCAATGTCCATCCCTTTGGCGCTAATATCGAATACTTATGGTCTTATCTTCAACAGCTGGACTCACGGGTAAAACTCATTTTTATTGCTCTGTTTGTGTTTATGTGTATGTGCTTTTTGAACTAGATTTAGCTTTCTACTAAACAGAAAATGCTTTTCGAAAGTCTTATTGCACGGATGCTGAGTTATTGGAAATGTTTGGTGCATTATTGGTTGTTTTATCCATAAACTGAATTATTGGAAACTAAAAAAAAATGCATTACTGGACCTTGAGGCAGATTACTCGTTGATGACATCATAAGCATCCACTAGAAGAGGCAAATGGGACACTCTTCCCCCTGGAAATACACTGATACTATGTCACATTATGATGTTTGTGCCTTGCCTCTTTAATAGGGCACTATCCATGGATATGGACTTCCATAGATAACATCATTAAAAAACTTTTGTGCTTTGATGATTGCAGCAGTGTGACAGAGTGATGACATTCATTTAATCATACTAAGTGATGTGCTCTGAAGACTTAAGGTGTAACAAATGATTACTAGGTCTCAGGGCAATGCTTCATTTTCTGGCTATGGGGGCTTCCGTTCTTAGCTCTGTCCAAATCTACACCTTACCTCAGCAAAATGTAGGGGTTCTGACGGAATGCTGTTGAAATGTCTCATGTTCGTAACGGATATTACAAGAGAATGTGTGTAGCACATCCCCAAAGTGCTCTGTTTTGGGTGCCTCTACATCTTTAATCCCCTGATGTGCCTCTTTTCTAGTATCTCTTTGCTGAGTATGAGTGTATGACTCTACAGCCCTAAAAGCTACAGTAATATGTGAATACATTATGTTCCTTGTCAATATCCTCAGTAATACAAATATTAATAGGCCACAAAGTCACATAAAAAATCCTGGTAAAGCCAGACATCTAATCAACCTGCTTAACTGTATCCTCCAAATGTTGAGAGAGATGTTGCACAAACCGCTATTGTTTGGGAGAAGACTATAGAGGACACGTAGTGTAGAGGAGGATATTCTGAGTAAAAAATTTTATTTCAGTTTTTGAATACACTGTATAAGTTATTCAGGGTTCAGTTCTAAAACTTTGATCTATAACATAGCGATTGGATACAGCAGCTGTATGTAGACCAATGTATTTAGCCAAGGATCAAACCAGACAGAGATGGTCAAGTCTAAGGGCTTAAATATAGATCAAAGCAGAAGAAAGATTGGTGTACTTCGTAACACATTCTAAGTGGACTTCAAAAGACATAAAAAGGACCCGGAGCACAAAAGGTTTAATAGCTGATTGAAACTGCTGATTGTAAAATGGAAAATGCAGGCATCAGATTAGTTCTTTTATCAAGCCGGTCCTTCCCCATTTAATCAAAATCCTCTTTGATGGGCAGGATTTGTTAGCATGGCCTTCAGTTCTGTGGAAAAAGGTATCTTGGCGTGCCATCATATCACGGCATCCTTCAAATCAAATCACATTGGTTGTATTGCGTTGATTTGCCAATGAAACTCCCCGGAAGTATAGTGGTATATTACAGAAAAACCTGATAGGCATTTGGTTACATTATTCTCACAAATGTTGCTTTTCTATTTCCATGCTTAAAATGAAAGTACAATAATCAGAAAGAGCTATAACTAATTCAGTCTTGTCTTCAGACATACTATACGAATAAGCTTGCACTATAATGCAGTTCAGTACATCCTGACCATTCCATTTCCATAGCTAATACAATGCGTTGTTGAGTTAAATTACACAAATGTTTTGAGGGGTAGTATACAGTGAAAACACTAAGGGGCCTCAAACTGAACCATGGGAACACCAAGTGCAAATGGAATTTAGGGGGTGTCAAGAAAAAGAACACATTTAAGGAACAGTGGGAGAAATAGAATATGAACCTAAATGGAATAGAGAATTCCAGACAAGATACTAGACAAGATGCTAAAGAAATACAAATAATTACAGACAAGGTACTAGTGCGTAAAACTGGTAATCAGAGTTGGGAGATATGGTCTGAATTAAAGAGCGTGGGATCAGCATCATTTCTAAATTGTAGCGATAAAGAAGAGGAGGAGGATTGTATCTGAATCCTCTGTGATGTATTACTTTACATACCTTCAATCTTGTCATAGCTGCTATGTTGTCTATTTTATTTATGAGTAGTGGGGTTATAACTGACTGAGATTTTTGCTGTGCAACAGATTCCCTTCACTGCTAGAATCTTTACATCAGGAAGATGGACCGAATGGTTCTTACCTGCCATCAAATTATATGTTTCTGTTTACACACATGTATATCACATGTAGTATTTTACATAATTTATTCCAAATTTCAGTTTGCAGCAATGCCCTTTAGAGAGGTGGAATTATTACATTAATTGTGACCTTGTCGCAATGGAACATTAAATTGAGTCGTCTTTCTCTTTCAATCAGCAAATGTTTTGGAGATACAGGTTGAGTATCCCTTATGCAGAAGATTTACTCTGTGTCCAATCTGTTCCTCATGCTTCTCCCTGCAGACCCAGAGTGCTTCTGGTCCTTTGTTCAGGCTTCTCCAGAGCACTTCCAGTCTGGAAAAGGGAGCCAAAGTGCTCTGCGAAAGCCTGAACAATGGACTGAGACAAGAGGAAGAAGCCTAAACAATGGAGTGGACAGCAGGGAGAAGCTGAAAGGAGATGGGGAAAAGACCTAACTACAGGAGATGTCAGACACCTCTTTTCTGTGCATTTAGTCATGAGTGTTTTCTTCGAAACTCAGTATGCGAAGATTTGAACAAAGCAAATGAAGTGATAGTAGATAGTAGACCATACAAAAAGTAGGCACACACATGTCCGGGCGCAGCCGGTTTTTATCTTCCTACTCCCCATAACAAGACCGCTCCTCTGTGACCCCATTGGATAGAGTCATGTATGGTCTTATTATAAACATACATTTTGCTACGTGATAAAAACCAAACCAAAAATATGCCAAAGCGACTAATCTTGCAAAACAATGAATTTCATGTTCTGAAGTCCCTACCCAGCCCATATAAAGGCTGCTATAACAAATCAGGTACCACAATAAAGGAGGAAGAACATGACAGGGAGGGGAAATAACCCAAATTCTAAACTTGTGTGATTTTTACATAGGTTTACTTTGTGTATCAATCTAAAATACAGGATTCAGGATTGCACAGATCTATCAACTGATAATGTAATAATATCAGAAGAACTTTTCATCTTAGTGGTTGAATTCATTGGCATTCTCATAGTTTATCTTGTCAGCCTAAACTTTTTCGCCAAGTAGTTCTGTAATATAGACAGAAACAAGAGGAAATAGCTTCTGTATGTATCGTGTTACTTGGAATTTATGTTTAGCACTTTGTAATTTCGTTAACTGTGGTGAATTAATTTGCATTAATATGGATGTCACCTGCATTTTCGTAGATGTTCTGCAGTTCAGTAATTTAGCATTCATTAATAGACATTTAGAATTAGGTGTTACTAATCTAACACTGTTGTAGGCTTCATAAAATGCGCTTACGTTGTTAATAGTTCTCAAGTAACACAGTGTGTCTTGTTGCATATTTGGTGAAAGATAAAACACATTGTAGGAATGCATACTGAACAAGTGAATGAGATAATTCAACAGAAGAAAAAAAATATGGATTATTGCAAAAAATGTTAGCTGTGGTTTCTGTTGAACTTGATGATAGGTTATTTTTAGCAGGTACTGCTTTAAGATTCTGTTCCGACCTCTAATGTAGCACCTTTGTCCCTAAATGCATAATGGAAAGCATCGTGTAATAAATGAATACATTGCTATTCTGATGTAGCAGTGCTCATCTGATAATTTTCCAGAACAATATCAGGGTGATTTTGAAGGATTATTGATAAATTACCCCACACCTGTTTTATACTAATTTTGGAGACAAAAATTCCCGAAGGAAGGCTTAGTTCAGATATTAACTATCCAAAACCAACAAGAGTAAATTCAGAAGCAGATGCTTAGGTCTGTAGCTTTTCAATTCAACATATATGTTTTGCTAGTTAAATATAGTATCATGTGTGCATTCCTTGTGAAGTATTCTTAAACGGAAGACAACACAACATCTCATAAGAAATCCTGGTCAGACTTCTCCAGTCTTAGTATAATCAAAATGAATAAAATGTTGTCTTAGTGATTCTCCTAAATCAATACCATACAATTTTATTGTATTTGTAAAGACTAAAACATTAATACAGGGTAAAACAACAATCGCAATGCTTTTCTTTTATACATGCATATTTGTTGCCCATACAGATATCGGCAAACGAAATTGAGTCACTGCTTGTTAAGCTACCAAGAATGTTCAAACAAGAATTCACTGGTGTAGGAGCGACACTGGAAAAAAGATGGAAGTTCTGTGCCTTTGAAGGAATAAAGACTACCTGACAACATGGCGGATGTATGAAGTATTAAGTAAACAACGGACATCCTGCAATGCCAATGAAATCTTTAGTTCTATTTGTAATGTGCCCTTGTGAGTGATGATGTCATTGTGCGCCAGACTCTTTATCCCCTAGAATTGTAATAATCCTTGCTCTAGTCTATACGGTAAAGAGAAATAAATTATTATATTTTTAATTTGAATTTAGATAAGTTTGAAACTGTGTTCATTGATGGCTAGAAAGAAAAATCTATAGGATGGTAGGGAAATGCTAACGTCTAATCTATTCATAGTACTCATTAGACATAGCCCTAAAATAGTATTGTAGTCGGATTTCCAAAAGAACAAATACAGTTAATAAAAATATAAGGACTGTGATTTGGAAGATGTGATGTAGTATCACAGTTACATGTCAGTAAGCAAAGTATGAAAATTATATATTTATATATGTATAGGAGCTGCAAACACTTACTTGAAGAATGTCATGTATCAAATTCTGTTAAAATTGTTCCTCCTTTTTTTGTGTGTCCATATTGTTTTCATCTGGCTGAAGAGAATGCCAGGTAGGCTGTTTTGTTATGTTTAAGAAACTTAAATATTTAATGTTTGAGACTGATGATGCTTAGAAGTCTACTTAACATTTTAATCACCACTAGTTTCCCAAATGTGGCATTATTGGTACTGTCAGGCACATGGATTAGTAATACAACTTGAACATGATTCTTATCGATAAAGGTGTTTTCTCCTTTTTTTTTTTTTTTTTTTTAACTGCATTAATATAAGATTTCTGCTCGCCAGGGAGATGAAAGCAGGGGAAACAGCTGATTAAAAATGTATTATTTTTCTAGTTATAACCTCAGTGGTGAGTGTGTATATATATAAATATATATATATATATTATATATATATATATATATATTATATATATACAATCAATAAATTGTAAATGTATCTTCCTGATGTAAATATTTAATACATTGTTGTTTTAATGTATTGGTATGTAAAATATTAAAGTATATGCATAAAAATAAATATTCCACTGCATTATCAAATTTTATATTAAAAAATGTTTTTCCAATAAAGTTGATTGTACAATATATTTTGTATAATGCCCTTCATTGCACTGTTTTCATTCTAAATAAAGAATACAATTTGACAGGAAGAGGAGATTTTGCGAGTCATAGGTGAGGTAAATTCACATAAAACTCACATGCACTCATAGAATACAAAGAAACAAAGAACTTGACAGGGGAGAACGATTCAGCCCATTAAACTATTTATTTCATAATTAGGAATTTGTCCTATTTTAAGGTTAATTGATAATTAATATCACACAAAATGAATGTAATAAATAACAAACGTTGATCCATAAATATGCTCACAAATACCAATGCCTTACAGTCACACATGCTAACACCATACGATCATGCGGACACATGCTAATAACATACACTAATACACATACTCTAACACTATATGCTGGCATACACTAATGCCATAGAGTACCACACACAAAATGCAATATATGCTAATACCACACTCTTATAAACATACACTCACTATCCAACAGCATGTTAAAACACGCACTATCCATATACAGACTGATTCTAACACTACAGGATACATACACCCACATATGCTCTTCTCCCCCCTCTTACCTCACAGAGACTTGTCTCCACTACAGCTACAGTCACGTAATGCACGTTATGTGACCCTGCTCTGCACCTCAGTTACTGGGGGCAAGGGTCTTATACACCCACAGAACTAACCTCAATGCACTTCTGTACCCAAGCAGGGTACGCAAGCACACACTCACTAACACCATGCCCTTACAAACGCACACAATCTAACACCATGTGCCGACATTTACGCTAACACACATGCCAATTCTATACACTAATACATATGCACACACTCACTCACATCATATACTTATGCATACACACATTCTAACCATGGGCGCAGGAACCCCTAAAAATCTGGGGGGAACAGCATTTTTCCCCATAAGATCCCCACTTTCTCCCCATCTCTCACACCCCCTCTCCCCCCTTCTTACACTATCTAAGCCCTATCACACTATATCTACCCCCCTCCCTTCTCACACTACCCTGTCCCTACCCCCCTTCTCACACTATCTACCCTCTCCCTGCCCCCTTCTCACTAGCTACCCACTCTCCACCCCGCTCCTCACTAGCTACCCCCTCTTCTCACTAGCTACCCACTCGCTACCCCACTTCTCACTCGCTACCCCCCCTCTTTATAGTTCACTTACCCTGCAGTCCTGTGGTGGGAGCGCGAGGCACCTGTATCGCTGCTCTGCCGTGATACGCGCGGCTTCACTGCTGCGCTCCGGCAGATGCCTCACACTCCCAACACTGCAGTCGGGTCAGCGTTGAGGCGGGTGGCGGCAGGGAGCAGAGGAGACAGAAGGACGCCGAGCGGCTGCTGAAAATGACCACTCGGCACCCCTCTCTCTCCTCTTGCGGTGTTTCTATTGGGGGGGTCCTACGGCCCTGGGGGGGATTTCTTAATTATCGGTCCCCCGCATGAGTTACTGGGGGGGATCTGCCCCCCTCCCCCGGGTCCTATGCCCATGATTCTAACACTATACACTTACACACTCTCACTCTATCACTGTCTCAATGTGCCCCTCTCCCCCTTGTATTCTCCCAATCTCCCAACACCAATGCAGCTCACTAAGCTCTATTTCAGGGGTGTCCAAACTGCGGCCCTCCAGCTGCTGCAGGACTACATCTCCCATCCTCCTCAGCCAGCCCCTCAGCTGAAAGAGCATTATGGGAGATGTAGTCCTGCAGCAGCTGGAGGGCTGCGGGTTGGACAACCCTGCTCCATGTCCTTCCTCTTCTACCTTTGTGTGAAGCCCTGTCTTCAGTGCAGCTCACACCCTGCCACTCTACCACCCCATAATGCATGTTACAAGACTCCACTGGGTGCCTCAGTTACCAGGTACCTGGGTGCCATACATCTGCCTTTACACACCTGGAAGAGGTCTTCTCTGCTTCTGTCTTCAAAATTGAAAGGACACCTTAAAAGTCAGTCTGGGTTTCATCTCAATACAGCACTTATACTGCATATAATTAACCTTTAGACTTGGCACAATTTCATGGAAAATCACAGAAATCATGGTACAGTATTAATGTACACTCACTAGCCACCTTATTAGGTATGCCTGTTTAATATACATGAAGAGCTAATCAGCCAATCACATGGCAGCAACTTAATGCATTTAGGCATGTAGACGTGGTGAAGACAACTTGCTGAAGTTCAAACCAAGCATCAGAATGGGGAAGAAAGGGGATTTAAGTGACTTTGAACATAGCATGGTTGTTAGTGTCAGAAGGGCTGGTCTGAGTATTTCAGAAACTGCTGATTTACTGGTATTTTTATGCACAATAATCTCTAGAATGGTCCGAAAAAGAAAAAATATCCAGTGAGTGACAGTTGTGTGGATGAAAATGCTTTGTTGATGTCAGAGGTCATAGGAGAATGGGCAGACTGGTTCGAGATGAAAGGCAACAGTAACTGAAATAACCACTTGTTACAACCAAACTATGGCGAATACCATCTCTGAACGCACAACACATCGAACCTTGAAGCAGATGGTCTACAGCAGCAGAAGACCACACCGGGTGCCACTCCTGTCAGCTAAGTACAGGAAAATGAGCCCACAATTCACGCATACTCACCAAAATCGAACAATAGGAGACTGGAAGAATGCTGCCTGGCCCGATGTGTCTTGATTCCAGCTGCAATATTAAGATGGCAGGGTCAGACTTTGGCAAAAACAACATGAAAGCATGGAACTATCCTGGCCTGTATCAATGGACATTTTCGTGGCACACTTTGGCCCCCTTAGTACCAAATGAGCGTTATTTAAATGCAACAGCCTACCTAAGTATTGTTGCTGAACATGTCCATCCCTTTATGACCTCAGTGTACCCATCTTCTGATGACTACTTCCAGCAGGATAATGCACCATGTCACAAAGCTCACATCATCTCAAACTAGTTTCTTGAACATGATGACGAGTTCACTGAACTCCAATGGGCTCCACAGTCACCAGATCTCAATCCAATAGAGAACCTTTGGGATGTGGTGGACCTAGAAATTTGCAACTGCGTCATGTCCATATGGACCACAATCTCTGAGGAATGTTTCAAGCACCTTGTAGAAAGTGCCTTGAAGAACAAAGGCAGTTCTGAAGGCAAAAGGGGCTCCAACCCGGTACTAGCAAGGTGTACCTATTAAAGTGGCCAGTGATTGTATATATTTAGTAAAATCTTAGCTAATCTTAGTTGAAAACAAAAACTTTTTAAGAATCCCACTTTGCTGCTAAGGTGGTGATAGAACATTTCCACCTGTTGGTGCCTTCGGGTTTTTTTGTCACGTGCCTGCAGGCAGAAAATTTCCTTAACAAAAATTCAGTTGGACCTAATTTGACAAGTAAAAAAAAAATAAAGTTAATATTATATTAAATTAATATCTGGAAACAAAATACCTTTTAACTCTAGAGTCCTATTGTGTTTGGAGAGACCTTTTTGCTTTATTTTTGTTTACTACATACTTTTAACAATAACATTGATTGCAAAAGTGGCTCGATGACATTGACCTTTCTGAGAACAATTTGAGATGGTGCAGTACAACTGACAGTGTTGAAACATAAGAAGGGACAATTTTGGAAGATACGAACAAATAACCATTTTGAAAAACGCTTTCTCTTTCACCTTCAGTGAATAAACACAAAGCACTTTCATTTGCCTCTGTGTTATCCTGTTAATAGCCAGAGATGCAGATGACTTACTGTAGGTAATTGAAATAATTATGGCCTTCTTGTTGTAAAAAAAAATAAGCTTGCACAGGTCAAAAATTTGATAAAACCTAGTAAACAGAATCTACATATGTTTACACTGCACAAAGATGCATATTTCTCATTATACAAATTTGTGGAGTATAATTAAGTCAGTTGGGCACACCATAAGAATTTAAATTGTAGATATTATATGGTAATGGCTGAATCTCCATTACATTGTCGCATTCTCAGTGCTGGAATTAATGTTTGGTCAATGTTTCTCTATAAAGCTTAATTTTCAAGAATTTATAATGCAACAACACAGAACATTAATTCCAGAAGGAACCTTGGCACATAGTTGCTTTCCACATCAAAGAAAATGTTTTGAAGATGTCATGCCATTGCACAAGTAAACTTCTGATTGGCACAGAATGAGTTAAAGTATATGACTGCATGGCTTAGTTAATTAAAATCCATTCACACCTTTCCCTGTGGAGCCAGAGCCTGATATAAAACTCAATTACTCCAGCTGGTGATTGTTAGCTTTCAAAGAAAGATTATAATAAGGGATGTTACTAGGGGGGAACTGGGGCTATGGGCCGGCTGGGGAGATCATAGATGTTGGCCCAAATGAATGCCAAGCAACAGGCTATGATGTCATATCTCGATGCTCAGCAACAGTGGCGTACCAAGGGGGGTCCACCCCAGGTGTCACTCACCACATGACAACGCTTTCTTCCTGCCCTCATGGCCTAGAGAAAGATAGAAGGAGTGAGAAAGTGGAGGGGAGATACATATAAAGGGGAAAGATAGAAAAGGGTGAGGTAAAGTGAAAGAGGAGTGTCATGGAACAAGTTTGTTTATTTTGTTATTTCCCCTTCTTCCATTAAGTGGCTGGTTGCCTTGGCAACTTTCCAATTCTCATAGCTGAGATTGGGCTATTCCTCCTCCCCTGCAACTTTTCTGTAGTTGGTTTGTCCTATGTGTTTTTCCTGTTCCCCTGTATCTCTCCCCTGGACATTCTATCTCAGCAGCCTCTGTGAGTACAGGTTCTGATTATCTTCTCCCTTGCAAGGCAATCCGTTTTTACCTTCCCCTTGCAGAAGCACTTCCACTCATAACAAAGCACCTTCTTCTAGAGAAGCACTTTTCCAACACTTTACAACCAACAAGTGCCTTTATTTCTGTGACTTTCCTAATAAATCTCAGAAAATACAGAAGACTTTGTGTGCTTTTATAGGGGACGAGTTAAGCTATCTGACCTTATTCATTTCCTGGCATTTGACATTCATATCCAGGCATCTGACCCTGGGGTTCCAGAATAGTAAAAACGGATACCATGTGCTTTGGGAGCAGCACAGAAAGCTCCAGCTTTCCACAGCTTCAATATAAAGGCACCAGCGCTGCAACCCAGCTCAGTGTATTACTCACAGAATTATCACTCTTGTGTCTTGCCTGGGTTAACCTTCTGCCCAGCTACTAAGTGAGGAACAACAGTTATACTTACCCCTGTGTATGTCCCCACGGTTAAGGCTACCAAGGGCCACGCCACTGGACATCAGCCAAGATAGGGATCAGAGCTACGGATACCTGTGAGTACAGCTACCTCTACGTTGACTGCTGCAGGACACCAAACGGCTCCAACCGCTGACACAGGTTACAGACCGCACGCCACACGAACTGGCTAAAGGCCTACACACACCTGCAGCATGGAAGAACTCAGATCCTCACCAGACACAACACATAAGAGTGACAGGTCAGACACTGAAACAGCGACACAACTGCAACAGATGCAGGAAGGCGCAAGGCCTAAGCGAACAGTTACGCTGACACAAAAAGCCTGTGAAAAATATGAAGCTGACATTGAGATGCACCGTGCTAAGTTGGAAAAGGCATGGGAGGAAATCGAAATTGAAATGAGTAATGCCACAAATGTTGGCGAACAAGAAAAGGACATTAAGCGAGCCATAACTCAAATCAAGTCATGTCATAGACATTATGTAGCGTTGTCACAAGCATATTTCACCTATCTGACAAGAACCAACACAATTAATAGCCTGAGGGAACGCGATCTGCAAAAAACAATCGATATGGAACGCGACGGCATTGTGCAGACCGCCATTATGGAGGCGCAAAGTGAAAGAAAGGAGCTCCTCCTGGAAACTGCATCGCAGCGCTCCAGCACATCCAGGCATTCTTCCAGGTCAAGCAAATCAGTGAAATCTAATGTGTCTAGTGCAAGCGCGAATGCCATCAAGGCATGAGCCGCCGCAGAGGCCGCGCGTGCTAGGGCCGAATATGATCGGAAAGAAGCGGCCATAAGGGCAGAGAGAGCCCGCATAGAAGAGGAGGAGCAGGCAGCGGTGGCCGCCGCAGCAGCCACCAACGCTGCCATAGCACGTAGGAAGGCAGAGTTAGATGCAAACTTGGAAGCCCTAAGCAAGGAAGAGGATGCGGCAGCCGCCATAGCACAAGCCGAAGTCTTTGAAGCAGCCGCACTACAGGACGGCGGGGAGCAGACCTATGACCAGACAGCTCCAGAAGATATAAATCAACGCACCGCAAACTATGTAAGGAGCCTCCTCAGCATCAATACCAGTACACCATCTCGGAATTGCCTGAGTGACATCTCAGACGCTGAAGACTCTCTAGGTCCACAAAGAATAGACGCTGTTCTTTCAAGGGTACGCACAACCTGGGATAGCCAGGTTCTCAGCGGTGATCCACACGTCTGTAGCCATACGGATACACTGCAACAGACTCACAGCTCAGGTAGGCCCACGCATAGAGAAACAGCTCCTCACACCGATCAGCGATCATCAAACATCGAGGTCAAGGAAAGGGAGAACACAAGGCCCTTCCGTGAAACCACACCAGAACAAGACCGACATATCGATGTATCAGGCCTAACAGACATGGGCAAGTACATGATCCGGCGTGACATGGTGCAGACAGGTCTTACCAACTTTGACGACCGTCCGGAGAATTACAGGATATGGAAATTCACATTCAAAGACGCTATCAAGAGTCTGGGCTTCTCAGCAAGAGAAGAACTCAGTCTACTAACCAAATGGCTGGGGAAAGAATCTGCAGAACATGCAAAGAGGCTTAGATCAGCAAATGTGAACCACCCCGAAGTGGGTCTTGATTTAGTATGGGAAAGACTAGAAGAATACTATGGTAGTCCTGAAGCAATCGAAGACGCACTCTTCAAGAGAGTAGACAATTTTCCCAGAATTACAACTAAAGACTACTCAAAGTTGCGAGAACTTGGGGACTTGCTGCAGGAGCTGGAATCTTCAAGGACAGACCAATCCCTAAAAGGGCTCAATGTCCTTGATTCTGCTCGTGGAGTGAAACCCATCTTGGAAAAGCTACCCTACAGCCTCCAAGAGAGATGGACTTTACAAGGTTCAAAATATAAGCGTGAGAAGCAAGTCGCTTACCCCCCTTTCTCATTCTTCTTGAGTTTCATTCGCGAAGCAGCCCGGTCAAAAAATGACCCCAGCTTCATGTTAGATACACATACTGCAGCCAGGTACAATAACACTAGAACACCCATCTCCGTCCACAGAACGGACGTGTCCTCTATGACTCAAATGAGTTTAGACCAGTCGGTCGATGGAAACAAGAAACCAAAAAACCCTAACAAAGAATGCCCCATACATAGAAAGCCACATCCGCTTAGCAAGTGTATTGGGTTCAGAATGAAGCCCATAGAGGAGCGTAAGACCCTACTCCGAGAATTTGGGATTTGTTTTAAATGCTGTGCTTCTACAAGTCACCTATTCAAAGAGTGTAAAGAAGCTATAAAGTGCACAGAGTGTGGCAGTGACAGGCACGTAGCAGCTTTACATCCAGAGACATTTAACACTAAAACAATCAAGGCCCCTAACCTTGTTACAAAGCAGGGCGGGGAGGAAGAAGATCCAAGCACACACCCCCTATCTGTAGCATCTAAATGCACCGGGGTTTGTGGGGAAGCCAGTGATGGCAGATCTTGTTCTAAGATATGTCTTGTAGTCGTGCACCCAGACGGGCAACCTGAAAGAGCCATAAGGATGTATGCCATCATCGATGATCAAAGCAATCGATCGTTGGTCAGGTCAGAATTCTTTGACCTTTTCAACATACAAGATAACACCTCCCCTTATACGCTCCGGACGTGCGCAGGGCAGATAGAAACAGCAGGGAGGAGAGTAAATGGCTACACCATATGTTCAGTGGACGGCAAAGTAAGGATGCCTCTCCCCACACTCATCGAGTGCAATCATATGGCGGAGGATAGAAGCGAAATCCCTACACCAGATGTGGCACGCCACCATCCCCATCTGCAGGCGATAGCTGATCGCATTCCACCACTAGATGGAAGTGCCCAGATCTTGCTATTACTTGGCAGAGACATCATGAGAGCACATAAAATCCGTGAACAACGAAATGGGGAGCATAATGCTCCGTGCGCACAAAGGCTCGATCTAGGATGGGTGATAGTGGGCGAAGTGTGTATTGACAAGATACGCAAACCAGATAATGTAAAAGCTCTACGAACAAACCTACTGGAGAACGGTCGTATATCTCTCTTTAAACCACGTCCATATCACTTCCATGTCAAGGAGAAGCTTGGAAACAAAGAGAAACAAAGGTATACGATCAAAACACAAGGAGACAATCTTCAGTCAGAAAAACACACTGATGACCTAGGATGTACAGTGTTCCAGAACGACGACATAGATGACAAAGTCATAGAGTGTAGAATGAACGTCTTTGGCAACAGCCCATCGCCGGCAGTGGCTGCCTACGGGCTCAGAAGGAGAGCCCAAGAAGAAGAAGCCATAGAACTGCACAAACTGACTCAAAGGATGCCACACAAGGCATTTCATATAGATGATCACGCAAGTGCCCTGAAGAATTTGGATCTGGGGACCGACACACCTCCCATTCAGCGAAGTCTGGGGTTAAGCTGGAACCTCAAGGCAGACACATTTACATTCCAGGTGTCCATTGAGGAAAAACCCTACACCCGACGTGGAGTCCTGTCTACTGTAAACAGTCTCTATGACCCACTGGGATTCATTGCCCCAGTCACAATACAGGTAAAGTCTCTCCTCAGAGAATTATCCTTTGAAAAACAGGACTG
>VKOC01027281.1:0-14880 GCA_009364415.1 Spea multiplicata
AACACAGGAGTGATGGGAGTGATAAAGGGCCACTGGAACACAGGAGTGATGGGAGCCTCTATACGCCTATGAAGAGATTCCATTGAAATCAGCCATTTCAAGCTACAATAGTCATTTATAGCATTAACCCCGTCTGCACTGGATTTCTGATCCATTTCATGTTATTTTAATGGGCAAAGTGTGCTTTTCATTCAAAAACAAGATTTCTATTCCACGCCAAACTTTTGAAAGGTAATGTAAAAAGAAAAAAAATTAGAACCGCAAAATGTATCTCGCGTTTACATACATTATCAATATTTTAATTGGAAAATTATTTTAATGAAATTTTTGTAGTCTTTATTTCGTTACATCCTGGATCCTGTTACAGTGAAGGTTCCGTTTTCTTGCTTTTCCGTGCACCTATCACTTGCTATTCTTACCCAGGTACCACCCTCATCCACGATGACATGACTTTTTGGCTATTATCCATTATTATTTTGACAACTGATATTGTCACAGCATTTTTTTTTTTAATGTGTTAACTTCGTGTTAGTCTTCGTAGGGTAAAAATTTTTTTTCTGTTTTTAGAAGGGGTTAATATGGGGTTAACGCGGTATAGATTATGCAGAAGCTTTGGCGCCAGGAGTTTAAATGTCCATACGAGCAACTCTATTGGTCGCCTGCAGGGGCCTCCTCTGCCATCAACCAATGAAGTACACCTGTACTTGATTGGTTGATGGCAGAGGAGCCCCTGCTGGCGACCAATAGGGTCGCTCGCACAGACTTTTAAAATCCTGGCCGACCAACTTGGCCGGCAGAGATCACTGGTCTCCCTGCTCCAACAGTTAAAGGTCCTTACAAGCGACTTCATAGGTCGTTCGTACGGACTTTTAACTGTTGGAGCAGGTTTTACCGCCCATATCTTCGTTTCTTCGGGACAAACATAAAAACGCACTCTTCATGTTCGTTTTTATGTTCGCCCAAATGCACATGCCTACTTTTATCCTCCATGAGGTCAGGGCAATAGTATTTGATTAATAGTGTTATTCTCACCCCAGCCCCTGCAGGATACGGTTTGGGTGCCAGAGCGCCTCACAAAGTTGTTTTATTTCGGAGTCCCGCAGTTTATTTCCTGACAGATCCAGTGTGGTCAGAGATCGGTTTGTGATGATAGCATCTAGCAGATCCTTGTAGCAGGATGAGGTCAGATCACAGAACTGCAACCTGCAGAAAAATCAGAGACCTAAAACACATATCGTGACCTCGTTCATTCATTTTAATTGAAAAATGTATACAGTAATCAGAGGGATGTATTCGAAAAGGAAATTGCCTCCAGAGCCACTCCACAAGCTATCCCATAAAAAGGCCAGTCCAACTTGGATCGGCTGACTTTCAGGAGCAGGAACGCAGCGACGTAATGTGGCGAAAGCGCAGCAGCTCGTACAGCGTGTTAACAGAAGAAGGTGAGGGGATGGAGGAAGAGGTTGAGATGATGAGGGAGTTAGTAACATACATGCTCTCTATCTACGTGTTAACATGAGAGTATGAGTGGGAGCGTACGTATGTGTACATGTCAGCAAGAGTGTATATATGTGTGTGTTGGATGAGTGTGTTTTGTGCATTAGCATGATTGTGCAGGTTAGCATCAGTGTATATGTGTAGAGTGTGTATATGTAAGCATAACTGTGTATGTGTAGGTGTGAGTGTTACCATAAGTGTGCGTAAATGTGTGTTTTAGCATCATTGTGTATGTGTGTTAGCATGAGTGTGTAATTGTGTGTTAGAATATAAGAGTGTGTGCAGCATTATTATGTGTCAATACTCATTAATTGTTATGTATTAGAGTGAGTGTGCAAATATGCGTCCCAGAGCATATGTTAGTTACAACTGGATTCAAGGGGGTAATGGGGGCACTTTATCGGGCATTACCTGCCCCTTGGACAAGAAGGTGCCAGCCTTCCCCTGCTAAAGGGAGAGTTGTCTCACGTAAACAGACAGCAATACAGAGGCGCTTGCAGTGACCTCCAGAAGCCATGAGAGACAGAGTGAACAAGAATGTAAGAGTGAGTGAGAGTGTGAGTGAATGTAGACCCAGGAATGTCAGAGCAAAATTCTGAGCTCTTTTCTTCAATTTTGTCCATTATATGGCGAATTTCAGGGCTTTGTACAAATCGCTTTGAGATAAGTATGTAACTAATAGTTCGGCCCTCACCCCAGCTCCCGCAGGGTGCAGTCTGGGTGCCGGAGACCCTCATACAGAAGTTTTACTCCTGAGTCCTGAAGCTTATTATATGACAGATCCAGTTTGGTGAGAGATCGGTTTGTGATAATAACATCTCGCAGATCCTCGCAGCAGGATGAGGTCAGATCACAGCCCCACAACCTGCAGATATGACAGAAACACAGCTGATAACGGGACCCGATTCATTACTTGGCATTTCCCCCCCCAAAAATTGTGAGTGCTGACAAGAGAAATCCATCTCAGAGGAACATATGCTGCCAAGGATAATTCGAATTATGTATTATGTGTAACGCAGATAGCGTATGTTCTTTTTATACTTTTTTATTATTAACTGTATTATTCCATTCCTGTTTGGAGCTTGTTTGCACTCATGCCCATCCCCCCCCCCCCCCCCTTAGTAGGAACTTCTCCCTCCCCTACACTTTCTGTATTTACCTCTGAACTCCAGTTCCTACATACTGCATTTTTTTTTGCGGGGCCTTGCTGTTTCATGGGTGGTCCCACGGACGCCGTTTGGCGCTCCCCCTGACGGTGGGCGTTCCTGCCGACGCCAGGGGCGGTCTCACTAACCTCAGTGGGCGTTCCCACAGATATCAGTGGGAACTCCCACCAGCGTCAGTGTGCAGTCCTGCTGACAATCAAGAGAAACAAGACAATCTTACCCCAGGTCCCGCAGGGTGCAGTCTGGGTGCCGGAGACCCTCACACAGAAGTTTTACTCCTGAGTCCTGAAGGTTATTATCTGACAGATCCAGTTTGGTGAGAGATCGGTTTGTGATAATAACATCTCGCAGATCCTCGCAGCAGGATGAGGTCAGATCACAGAGCGACAACCTGCAGAGAGATGAGAAACAGACAATGTAAGCGGATTCATTCCTCTTAGAGCTGCGTTTAAAGTTCCTGCAAACCTTTTGGTTGATTTCTTAAGAGTCAAACAAGAGTCAATGGGCTAGTCCACTGGGTTTTGCACTAAATATGAAATAAGCAATATAATATAGCTGCGGTTCCCCTATAAAATATATATATGTGTATATCTGTATTCATATTTCATTTAAGCCCCCGAAGTCACAGGGCTTTTAAAAGTTTGCTTTCACAAAACTCTATATGTACCATAATATAAAAAAGAGTGGCTTTTGTATGGAAATAGGGGAAAGATTGATGGCGGAGATATGCCAGATACGCCTGGGACAGGCCAGACCATCAGATTTAAAGTTAAATTAAATTTTGGTTTGAAGTCCTGACATGATCACACTTGCCATTATATTCTAAAAACTCATGCATATCAACCCGCCAGTTATAATTCATTGATTATTATTTTTATTTATATTTATTATCTGCGTTTGGTTTGTAGTCTTATTCGTGGCCATTCATTGGGTTGTTAGTTCTGGGTTTCCGGTGGGTTAAATGGGGATGACACGAGAGCAAGGTTTTGGATGTCATTAATTACTCTCGAGTGAGGTCTTTTTACACATTTAACTTTTTATTCTAACATCGTAACTCTACGAGGTAGGGCAGCTGACAGTTTCTCCTCACAGGTAAACGTGTAGACGCGTCTCTCGTAACAAATCCCCCATAAACACCCTCCCATCCTCCATCCATAAATCATACTCATGAAACACTCACGTGATCCCTGAACACTTGCAAAGTCCTGGAGACAACATATTGATTTCCTTACAGGTTAGTTTAGAGAGATCGAAATCAACTGGGCAAACCCTTTCACAAGTGGCCAAGCAGTAGGCCAGAGCTTGGAGAGTTTCATCACAACTGAAATAAGGAAAATATCTAGAACTGATCTCCAAGTTAACGAAATGAGGCATCATTCTCTTCACAAAGTCCGTATCCTGAGTCTCGTACAAATAGCACAGGATTTCGTTACTATCTGAGTCTGTGGATATCTTTTTCTTCATCCATTCTTCCAGGATAGGTTTCAGTCCCGATGACATTTTACACCCAACGCTTTTTGCGATTTCATTTATTTGCTTTTCCCAGCAGAGGCCAAAGAGGAATCGTACGGTTGATTTTAAGTGTAGATGTTTTTCAGACTTCTTCAACAGTCTCCTGACCTCCAACTTATGTATTATGCTCTCATTGAGGACATAATAGAGAGCTGCGAAGAACTCCTGTACACTCAGGTGGATGAAGCTGTAACATGTCTGAGTTTCAATGTCCCTCTGAAACACGTTCTCGTTCAGGAAGAGAGATTCTTCTTCTGACAAATCACATCCGTACTCTTTCAGATCTCCTTTCTCAAATATGATCTTCTGGTTCCAGACTCCTTTCTTGGCCAAATCACACAGCTTCTTCATGTAGGACTTTATGGGCACATTGGGAGTTCTGCTGTGATATTTTAACAAACCTTTCCAGTAAAGCGCGTAAACAGACGTGGGTGTTTTATAACGAGTCACATTAAGAGTCTTTTTTATCTCCTGTTTGAGTACAGTGCATACAATCCAGGATATAATAGGGACGGCACACATAGTATAGAGCACCGCATTCTCTTTTATCGCATTGAGAGCTGCCTCAGCTTCGTCTTTATTCTCAAAGAAATTGAAGACATATTTTTCACGTTCTTGCCCCGTAAATCCCAGAATTTCTACATAACGAGGACACTCGATATACTCGTTTAACTTCTCCAGCGCGAAAGGTCTTGTTGTAATGATCAGTGAAGACGTCTCGAGAACCTGTTTTCTTATCAAGCTGCTTAAGATGACCTCTTTGGGGACCACCTGAAAAGGATGGCTACAGTCCTCACCGAGACCCATAAATGACTGATCCAATTCATCTAACCCATCAATAAGGAAAAGGATTTTCTCGGGATCTCGTAAAATTGACTCCATCGCACTCTTTGGCCATTTTAGCCGACACATCTTGGATATAAAATCAGCAATGCTCGTTTCTCCAGTCATTCGGTTTATCTCCCTGCAACTCAGATAAAACACATAATTAAACCGCTCCTCATACAGTTTTCCCGAGGCCCAGTCCAGCATGATCTTCTGGGCTGTCATAGTTTTTCCGATCCCCGCAGGTCCCTGTAACACCACAGTTTTCGGAGTAAACCCATCTTCCTCGGGATCAAACAGCTTGTCAACAGTGGTTGGGGAATATTTATCCGAACGTCTCTGCTCCATCATCTCAAGATGTTCTCTACCCAAACCTCTTATTTCCTGTTCTCTCTCTTCTTCGTCACGCTGCGTTTTTATTAGTAGCAGATTGGTGTAGATCGTCTCCATGTTAACGTTCTCTCCCATCCGGCCATTTTTATATTGAATCCTTTGGTGCTGCTTCTTTACAAAATCCAGGTAATTTCTTCTACACTCTGTGGAGGATAAAATATAACAGGTTATATATCAGCATGCCTGTCAACTTTTATGCTTTGAGTTCCCCTTGCGGGATGCAGCCAGGACTACCTGCTGACGCCAGTGGGTGGCCCCGCAGGCAGTCCCACCAAAATATATTTATAATTTACATACCGTTAATTTGTTTGGAGGTTTTTGTCCCAAATCCACCTGAAATGTACAGTGCAGCCAGTCAGAGGAGCGTGAAAAAACACTAGACTTGTGCATTCAGACTCGTACAAGCTTGTTTTTTTTTAATGAAAATGGACATTACTTTACATTTGTACAAATGGCCGGAAACGAGGGCAACCCTGACGAAACTAACGAAAATTAATTGCAAAACCCGCAGAAATTCCATTAAATGTGTTCATTAGTTTGCCTGCTATAGATGAGTCATCTCTCTCTCACACACATTTTCTGGTTAAGGTTCAAAGTGGGTACGCGTGTTAAGCATTCAAAGTCCAATAAATCTAACTGCTTAATAAGTATTAGCAAAATACAAACTCCACAGGAAACAATCAAGGACAGGGAGCATGAGGTTACATACAGCAAATGGAAACAAAAATAACCATTGAAATATCAGCGATCTCTATACTGAATAAAAATCTTCTCAGACCACACTGAAATTAAACTTTTAATAATATCTTTAGAAATCTCATTTAAACACCAACTTATACTAGCCAGGTGTAACAGGGGTTCTGTGGACTTCAAGTACTTGTACTGGGGGAGAGAGACTTGTCTGTTCTACAAAATGTAAGGGATGTCCATCTCCCACTGTCGTAAGTTACTGTAGAAAACTTTAGTTCTCCGAACTTACATGTTTTTCGTTCCTCCTGCAGTTCTTCTGCAATTCCAATAAAGCCAATAGCACATAAGACGTCATACATCACATCCAGGGCATTCTCCTCTCCATAATAATTTACAAGAAGCCTTGAGGTGTCGTGAGGTTCTCCTCCTTCCAGGCGTCTATATTCTATGGGATCTTGATTGTTATATCTAAATTCTGATAGTTGACTCTGAAATCTCTTGAAGTCTTTTGCTTCTAGTTTATACATATAATGCTGCAGAATGTCCTGAGGAGTTTTACCATCGCGCGAGGATGAGCCTGGGAAAGACATAGTGGTGGTGAATGCAATGATTGAGTTTCGGGGGGGTTTTTTTATCTTTGCGACACACACACGATTAACCGCTTTAGGAGGAAGGCTTTATACTTCAGGATCATTTTTTTTTCTACATGTTAGGGAACGCCTAATGCATTTACAAGGACTGCAACCTGCACGTTCACTAAACGTGATATGTAAATAGCTCTTATATAATAAAATCCCTACCTTGCAAAGCTCTAGACAGCGATGACCTAACTGGATTACTCACGTTAGTTAAGACTCACCTTGTAAAAAGGAAGCCATCATAAAGACCTCAGTCATAAAAACCTGCAAAAACACAAGGCATGGCACATTTATGGTAAATACATTTTTCAAACCAAGCAGGAAAATGGAACAATATACGGTATTTGCTCAACTATAAGACAAGGTTTTTTCAGAGCAAATGCTCTGAAAAATACCCGTCATCTTATAATCAGACCTCAAATAGAGGTCTGACTATAAGACTAAGATCCTGATCCCCCGCAGTGCTGCAGGGGGGCCTGGATCATCCGCTCTGGTAACCTCCGCTGCTGCCATCAGAAGTGGCATCAGCAACGGAGGTTGTCTACGCGCTTTGCGCAAACCTTCGGCTGCCAGAGAGAATTCCCTGCAGCGCTGCAGGGTTCCTGCGATGAACATAGACAACCCCCGCTGCTGCCGGCACTTCTGCCTGGGATTCTGTAACAGAGCACCGGCATCACATGACCTCCCGGTTCTCAGTCATAGAAGCCCCGGCGGAACTAACATTGTTAGTTGTGGGCTGCCCCCACTAGACACCAGGGAGTAAAAAGCACTTGTAAGTCGGGCAGAGTGCCCCATGATGTGCCTTTTAACCCCCTATGTGCAACTCCGCCTCCTGAAATGTCTTTTTACTCCCTTTATGCCACTCTGCCTCCTGAAATGCCTTTTAACCCCTATATAAGGGCAGGCGGGTATCGTTAGTTGGGGCACATAGATGGGGTCCATAATAATGGCTTGGGTTATGCTGTAATCTTTTACAGATTATGTATGTCAGAGAGAACCATTACACAAGGGGGAGAGGTTTCAAGCTTTACGCTCCAAAGCCAAGTCAGCTCAGGAATGGGAGCTACTGCTGGGCCTGCTTTTGGCTGCCTGGTGGGGCTTCCTCCTTCAGCTTCTGCTGGGCCAGCTGCTTCTGGGTCTCATTCTTCAGCTACTGCCGGGGCCTTCTCCTTTAGCGATTGCTGGCTCAGCTCCTTCAGCTACTGTTAGGCCTTCTCCCTTAGATACCACTGGGGCCTTCAGCTACTGTCTGGCCTTGTGCTTTAGCTGCTGGGCCCTTCTTCTTCAGCTACTGCTGCACCCTGCTCCTTCAGCGGCTGCTGGGGCCTTCTCCCTGAGGTGGATGAACAGGCCCCAATCCCAGGTCTCACTTACTGCTGAGCAGGAGTCCTTCACACCCAGCACTGAACTATTGATGTCCGGATCAGATTCTTTCCAGTGATCCGGATGAATCAGTTCAGTAGACTGAACGATTCATTTGTAGCGGTTCAGTCTGTGAATCATGCAGTTGTAACCTCATCCTAGAGCTGTGAGTCATCTGCAGAGCACTCAGACACAGACTCTGGGGTCAGATTACAGCTCATTAATTCACAGAGGAACGATGACTCATAGAGTCAGAGACTCGTTCAATGATTCGAATCTTACAGGGATCCGGATCATTCAGAGAATATCACCGACACCATACTTTTATAAATAAATACGTTAATCACTGCCCCCAGGATTTAGATTCCCCTCAGTTTGCCCCCTTTTACCTCTAACTGCACCTTCAGTTAACGTTATTAAATTAAATTAACCCTCAGTCATCAGCATTAAATTAACCCTTAACACCCCATCAACCATAACTGTCCCT
The DNA here is from genome assembly GCA_009364415.1 of Spea multiplicata. Lineage (NCBI taxonomy): Eukaryota > Metazoa > Chordata > Amphibia > Anura > Pelobatidae > Spea > Spea multiplicata. The sequence goes on from VKOC01027281.1 coordinate 8,571, forward strand.
AAATTAACCACAACTGCCCCTAAATCAACCCTAAACACCCCATCAACCATAACTGCCCCTAAATCAACACATCAACTATAACTGCCCCTAAGTTAACCGTAAACACCCCATCAATCCTAACTGCCCCTAAAATTAACCCTAAAGACCCCATCAACCATAACTGCCCCTAAATTAACCCTAAACACCCAATTAACAATAACGGCCTCTTAAATTAACCCTAAAGACCCCATCAACCATAACTGCCCCTAAACACCCCATTAACAATAACTGCCTCTAAAATTGACCCTAAAGACCCCATCAACCATAACAAATGGACAATGACACCACGCGTGGACAACAGCACATCAGATGAGAGGAACACGCAGACCATGCTGCTTCCCAAACTATATAAATTGGAAAATTTGCTGGTCTACTAATCCCAGGTCTAATGAAATTCACATTATCATTATTATTCATCCCGATTATGGAGCAATCCACTAAGAAGGGCTTCGTACATTCAGGTGGCCATTTTTAGACCCTACAGAAGTCCAACTTGGAATAACTAACATTAAAAATATACATATATTCGTGCCACGGAAATAACATTTTATCTAGTCAACTTACCACGCAAGCAAACTCAAATACTAGGGACGAACTTAAATTTAACGGATTTTAAACATTACCAATAACATGTTTCTTTCTGTTTAGGGGTATGAGACGAATAGGGGAGGCTTGATGGGAGTTGGAGTCCTGTTGCACAGCAGGGAAAGAGGTATTCCAGGATTGGAAGGCCACATAGAATAAAGACAGAACCAGTTGCCTGCTGCAACATCGAATAACTTGGAGAAGCTGCACACATCTTAAACCGGTCACCATTCTACACAGGATAACAAGCAGAAGGTCGGAACTTATCCTATTGGACGCTTTCCCACCATAAGAGGAGAAGCAATCCCCCCAAAAACCATCTTCTCCTATTGGTTGCTCTCCCACTGTAAGAGGAGAAGCAATCCCCCAAAAACCATCTTATCCTATTGGTCGCTTTCCCACCATAAGAGGAGAAGCAATCCCCCCAAAAACCATCTTCTCCTATTGGTTGCTCTCCCACTGTAAGAGGAGAAGCAATCCCCCAAAAACCATCTTATCCTATTGGTCGCTTTCCCACCATAAGAGGAGAAGCAATCCCCCCCATAACCATCTTATCCTATTTGGTCGCCTCCCACCATAAGAGGAGAAGCAACCCCCCACAAACCATCTTATCCTATTGGTCGCTTCCCACCATAAGAGGAGAGCAATCCCCACAAAAACCATCTTCTCCTATTTGGTCGCTTCCCACCGTAAGAGGAGAAGCAATCCCCCAAAAAACCACTTCTCCTATTGTCGCTCTCCCACCGTAAGAGGAGAAGCAATTCCCCCCCATGAACCATCTTATCCTATTGGTCGCTCTCCCACCATAAGAGGAGAAGCAATCCCCCCACAAAACCATCTTATCCTATTGGTCGCTCACCATAAGAGAAACAATCCCCCCACGAACCATCTTATCCTATTGGTCGCTTTCCCACCATAAGAGGAGAAGCAATCCCCCCACAAACCATCTTATCCTAGCCCTACATGTGTGCAGTTTTGCCTCTCCTGATTGGTTGTTTTTGTGTCCATGTGGTTTATGCATTCAAAGGCTTTAATAAAATTGATTCCCATTGTTCAGTCACCTCCCCATTGTTCTGATGTCTACAAAAGACCCGTGGCCCTGCTTGTTTAGCTGCACTCAGTACTGGTAGTTGTGTACTTTATTGAGCGCGGAAAAGCCGATAACAAGTCGCTAAAAAACAGAGCTATAATGCCGCTGCTCCATACAGGAGCTCTGTATGATCCTTCTTGAAGGACCTAAGGAGGACTTCGACATGACGGGCAGAGATCCCGACTACTGACACCCGGTTCCCATGACTGGGTGATTAAGAGAATCTAGCTCTGTGAGGCAGACACAGTACAATACAGTTATAGTTACTACAGCCGTAAAGTAATAAAGTGCTGTTATTAAATAATAGACAAACCAGACGAAGGAGCACAAGATAACAGGAGGAAGCGGGAGATTCTTCCACCGGGGGCACCAATTCCTATGACGACACTAACGATTTTCTCAGAGGTGTCATTAAAGCAACGAGCGTGAGCTGCAGCCTACCTTTACCTCCGGTTACCGGGAGTCAGCGCGCTGTGGGCCCGCGAGACTGCGTTTGCTCGGGGAAAAAGAGGGGCATATAGTATAGCGTATATACGCGTTATCGGGCATATAGTATACCGTATATACGTGTTATCGGGCATATAGTATACCGTATATACGCGTTATTCGGCAATATATACCGTATATACGTGTGTTATCGGGGCATATAGTTAGCTATACACGTGTTATCGGGCAATATAGTATAGCGTATATACGGTTATCGGGCATATAGTATACGTATATACGTGTATTCGGGCATATAGATAGCGTATACTGTTTACGGGGCATTAGTATACCGTATATACGTGTTATCGGGCATTATAGTTATACCGGCGTATAGTATACCGATATACGTGTTATCGGGCATATTAGTATAGCGTATATACGTGTTATCGGCATATAGTACCGTTATACGTTGTTATCGGGCATTATAGTATAGCGTTATACGGGTTATCGGGCATATAGTATACCGTATAATACGTGTTATCGGGCATATAGATATACCGTATATACGTCGGGCAGTATACCGTAGTGTTACGGGCATATAGTTAGCGTATATAGTGTTATCGGGCATGTTAGCGTATAATACGTGTTATCGGGCATAGTAAGCGTATATACGCGTTATCGGGCATATAGTATAGCGTATACACGTGTTATCGGGCATATAGTATACCGTATATACGTGTTATCGGGCAAATAACTCCGACTGCATTCTGGGGGACAGCAAATACATCCTGCTGAAGGAAGAAGTCACGTCCGGCCTCCCCGGGATTATAGAGCGGACATAGGGCGCGGCATCAGGGATCACCAAGCACACGTGACCATCCAAAAACATCAAACTTTATTGAGTCACAAGGACTTCGTAAAAGGAATGAGAAGAACGTCTCACGCGTTTCGCCCGCACTGGACTTCATCGTAGACTAATGTCCTCAGCATACACCTTTAACCATTTAAAAGGCACGGAGACCGATCCAATGTGGGATCGTTATTATACGTAATGATTCGCTGCTGCGATCAGTTAAACAATATGTAGCTCCTTCCTAGCAGGCGTTATGTACAAGCATTAACTCCTTCACGATCAACTCACGTGAAAAAAAACCCACCGTACAACTCCTATTATCCTCAACACTTTTTTTTTATAATACATGCAAACACAGCTTATACCTCATAAAGACTGCAACTCCCATCACACACCTGTTTCCATAAGATAATGCCAAGTTTAGCAGAAGAGTGCAACTCCCATCACCCAGATACCCTCTTCGCCTGCCTCCCCTCATGCACTGGGCTCTGACAGCCATCGACCTGCACTAACAAAACGAGGACTCCAACTCCCACTATGCATACCGCTGGACAGAGAGTCAACTCCTATTATCTCTAGCTCCACTTGGGAAAAGAACCAAAAGGCCAACAATGACTCCAATGCCCAAAATCCTCACAGGAAAGCAACCACTCCGCAGCTTCTCTATGGACAGGAACTACTACCCGTTCTTGGAACGCAAACTCGGAAGTAGGCTGGGGAAGCTAAAGGATGTCTTGAACTTACTTTTGGGTAGCGGCTAGTTCCTACCCAGTAGAACGACTCTGGTGATGTCAGCATAACCCTTCCCCAGCCTGCATTTCTAAAAACATCAGTGTTATACGTTACTTCCGGTTTTGAGTTCCCTTTAACTTCCGGATTTGCGTTCCATTTGCGTTCCACATGCCTGCGCTAGTTCCTGTGCCCCGAGAAGCTCTCTTGTGAGGATTACTGGTTTGTAGTCATTGTTGGCCTTTTGGTTTTGACTGATTTAAGGATGGTGGGAGTCTTCCTCTCTCTGCGGTATACATAATGGGAGTTGGAGTCCTTATTTAGTGAGTGCTGGTTAATGGCTGTCAGAGCACAGTGCATAATGGGAGGCAGGCGATGGGGGTATCTGGATGATGGGAATTGCACTCCTCCTTTGCTTTATGCTAAACTTGGCATTATCTTAAAGGAGACAGGTGTGTGATGGGAGTTGCAGTCTTTATGAGGTATAAGCTGTGTTTGCATGTGTTATAAATTAGTACTGAGGATTATAGGAGTTCTAGTTGTCATTATAAAACAGTCATGTGACATCTCCAGGCCCTGAGCTGCACATATAGGGATTGTGGGGATTGCAGATCATTCACAGGCAGCGCCATCCAAATAATTCTTATCATTTAATGAAATCACTAAAATCCCGCTCTGTCTGCGGCCCTCGGGGCCAGAACTGGACACTTCTGAGTTACAGGTTATAAGGGGGGTTACACAGGGTGACCCTGCCATCTGGAGCCTTGGCGGGTTCCGGGGCCGCCGTAATCAACCAGAAACCCGATCCTAACGTATTATTGTGATGTCATTATATCTATTCTATATGGTGAGAGAGGTGTCTCCGCCCCCTGAATATTATTGTGATGTCATTATATGTATCTATATGGTTTAATATAGTGAGAAAGGTGTTTCTGCCACCTGCGTATTATTGTGATGTCATTATATGTAATCTATATGGTGAGAAAGGTGTCTCCGCCCCAGCGTATTATTGTGATGTCATTATATGTATTCTGTATGGGTTTATATGGTGGGAAAGGTGTCTCCGCCCCTAGCGTATTATTATGATGTCATATGTATTCTGTATGGGTTTATTTGGTGAGAAAGGTGTCTCCGCCCCTAGCGTATTATTATGATGTCATTCTATGTATCCTATATGGGTTTATATGTGAGAAAGGTGTCGCCTCACTATCTATTTCCTGCAATGTGGGTGTCTGTTGGGAAGGTGATTGCCCCCAGGGGGCCGCTCTGTGCAGACAGATGATGTTTTGTCTTTCTTTAGGTTGATGTTGCTGTGAACGGAGAGCACAATGGTCATCGGAAGCCACCTCAAGACCGGCCGTTTGGCTGAGGAGATATTAACCCTCAGCCTGAAGATTATCTGCCTACTGACTGGGCAGGTGAGGAGTCTGGGCAGAAGGGCACCTGGAGACCACCCAGGAGACTGATAATTTGGCATATGGTGGTCCTTTAACAAATAAAGTTGGGTAAAGGGTGTGGTGTTTAAACCAAATACAAAAATATAACAAAGGTTACAGGTATTTATTATAAGGTAACAACACAGCAAACACATTTCTCATATACACACGTATAGCCAAACCCCACAGGACAACAACCCCCTTTTATCTCTCTCTCTATACATATAACAATTCCCGTCAACACAATTTGATCTCACCCACTGTTAAGCCTCCAGATCCGATAATAGCTCACTGCTGAGAGCTGACTCTTACCACATCCACCATGGAGGAAAAGAAGTTCATGTGGAGTTCATGTGTGGCATTATATTATATACCCTTCATTTGACATCACATCCTGTTTCATCACCTCCTTTAGTGAACTGTGGGAGGGAAGGATTCTAAGAATGGCCACCTTAACCTATTTCCTTTGTTTATGGGGACAAGACAAGTTACCACAAAGGCATGGACACCTTCTTTCCATTGGCATAAAAAGTTGTTTTCTACATGTAGGATTATATAATTGTAAGGAAGCATGGAGACCGCATCCCCCATGAGTCAGACGGGACACAGAGCCCCAGCCCGGTGACTCCACCTCACTCGCTGACCCACGAGAGGAACCGCGAGCAGAAGATCCTGGAACTGACCAACAAGATGATGTCCCTGCTGACTGGAGAGGTGAGCGCTGCTGGGAACGGGACGTTATACAGTAACACCGAGGCGTGTGTCTGGATGGTGACGGCTCATTGTGTGTCTCAGGTTCCTGTAAGGTGTGATGATGTCACCGTCTATTTCTCCATGGAGGAGTGGGAGTATTTAGAAGGACACAAGGAGCTTTACAGGGACGTGATGATGGAGACCCACCAGCCCCGCGGCTCTCCGGGTAAGAGGTTTAATCCCTGCGGTCTGTGTGTAGATATTAAGGCATATTCACTGTAACAAATAACATGTAAAATGTGAGGTCTGTATAAAAAATACTTGGCAGTAAGGCAGCCACGAGAGATCTCAGGAGCCGGGGCCGCTGTTAAGACTTGAGAGTTTTACAGATTCTGCCAGACTGCGGCGTCTCCGCAGGTAGAAGACATTTATCTGAAAGAGACTCTGAAATCTACTTGT